>UELV01100540.1:5518-35684 GCA_900490015.1 Megastigmus stigmatizans
TATATATATATATATATATATATGTATTTCTAAATCACATTTCCAATCTTTCTCCTTTTCCCATGTGTGCCCGTTCGCCATATTTCTCTCTCTCTCTCTCTCTCTCTCTCTCTGTCCTTCTTTCGTTGCTCCGCTTGATCTTTTGCGTGTTTTTTATATATATGTAGCGGTACACATTGAGAAGATTTTATTATTTGCTTTTTATTGCTCCGTCTTTTTCAAGCTAGACCTTCAGAGTGTTACATATTTATTGCGATATCATTTTGCCGAAGCAGTCACTTGATTTACCGAAGAATTCAAAATGAAATGTTACTCCGTGCGAATTCGAAATTTTGCAGCGATTTGCCTGTTTTAATTTCAATTCATTTTCAGTGCTAGAGTGTCTTCAATTTTTTCTTCCAAAACGAGCCTTAAGTGAATAAGATTTTAAATGCATTTTAATACCTTGAAGAAAAAACTATATTTACTTTTGTTGATTCCTAATTTCTTTTTTGATTAATTAATTAATTTGAAGACTTTCAAAAAAAAGAACACTTAAAATTCGTATAGAATGCACTATCCGAATATCACGCGCATCAACGTAATTACGCTCGTGTGCGTGCGTGCGTGCGTGCGTGTGTGTGTGTGTGTGTGTGTGTGCAGAGCAACCGAAGTAAATATTTTGAATCGCTCAACTAATCTCGCTCATAAGCTCAGAGAACAATACATATATATACGCAGGTGTTTTTATACAAAATATCAGCTGCTCTCGTGAAATTCGTAAAATGCTCCAACACTCCCGATCAAAATACCATAGGGAGAAAATACCATTAGTTGTACGTTCCAGTAATTAAATAAATTTCCTGCGTTCCTGGCAGCAGGCATCGATTTGCCAATCTATGCTCAAGCAAAAAAAAAAAGGAATTTACAGTCGCTAGTTATACGAGCGCGCATAACGATTTCTCATCCTCTGTGCAACCACAATTCAACGCGTCGCGGCTCGCGCACCAAGCCGCGTTATTCCGATCTCCTATATCTCCCTCCTACTGCACCCAACCATCCTTCGTCCTCCTCTCTCCACTTATTTATTTCTTCCATGCTCAAAGCCAATAAATACGCCGGCAGCGCGCGAGTACAAAATTTAATTACAGCGTCAAACGAGCAAGAGAGGAAAAAGGTCAAGCCCCGGCGCAATTAATCAACCCCCATAGCTCTTAGTTCATAAAGTCCGCGATCGCACGGATTCACCCCCGCAGACATACACTCGCGACTACGTATATACACAAACACACGCGCGCACGATTGCCAGAAGCCTGGCGCAGAGAATCGAGCATTTTCGTACGCGTCACGCGAGAGAGCTCCGAATGTCAAGATTTTCCCCCGCTGCTCGCTGTATATATGCAGCGCAGTGGCAGTGGCATAGAGCCGTCGTCCCGCTTGTCTGACTATATACTGATACCCCAGCGCGCGTACGTTCTTGCAGACTTGCCTCTCTCGCATGTGCAGTCTCGGAGCTAATCCGCATGGAAAGACACCGCAGCGGTTTTGCTTACTGCCTCTCTCTCCTCTCTCTCTCTCTCTCTCTCTCTCTCTCGCTCTAACCCTGATCGTTTTGCGAAATTAATCGTTTAAATTTGCATTTTGATATAGGCGCTCGCAGCTCGTTCACACACACACACACACACACACACCGCGGCACTAGCTGCCCAGCAGTCGTCAAGGAGACGTGCAAACGAATAGCGATGCTCGAATTATTCATGAATGCCGTTAGTATAAATAAATTAAATATAAAAAATATGAAATTACACTCTGGATATATAAGGTAGCTGTATAGCCGATATACTTAAGTAATAGAATGAAAAATATAAGTTTCGTTTCTTTTTCTGATGAAAAATTGAGGAAAGATAAATGTGTCCAAAGTGTTGTTCGTTTATGAATTATCTATATCTACTGGCAAAGTTTTAAGTGATTGTTTCAATGACACCTTCAAAAATCTCTGTGTCTACCTGAGCAGATATTCTCTGGACGGAAATTTTCGGAGGTGTCATTAAAACGTTCGCTCGAAAAAAGTTTCACCAGTAGATAGATAATAATTTTATAAATGTAGGACACCTATAATTAGGATTTGTATAATCAAGTTTTAATTTAGCTATATCTGATTGTTCAGGATCCGGTCGGTAAAAGAGTCTAGTGGTAATGATAGGTCTTTGATCCCTTTGAATTACTGATACGAAATAAGTTCTATTCTGACTACATAAAAGTGAGCTGTGAGTAATCAATAAAGTGAAGGAATTTTAAAAATAAAATAAAAATGTGAAAAGGTATAAATCGTCGTTGTACACTTTATAGAATGAAATTTATCTTGGGTTAAATTGTTAAAACGGATTGATTAGTTCGCAAAAATGTGTATGAAAACGAGATCTACTTTTCGCAGTACGAGCAATTCATGTTAGGTTGACTATATTTATGTCATCGGCTTAGGAAGACAGAAAATCAGCTCATCGGCTTTGGCGTTCGCTACTGGTCTTGGCCGCCAGGCATAAAGTCAATCTGTATTCCAAAACAAACAAGTTTGACTTATTCTTTTGATTTTTCTAAATAAAAATCTTATAAGACAACAATTTTCACGAATTTATCTCCAGAGTTAAAAACTAATGTGAGAATTAAAATTTCTATATTTTTTTGTACGTTCTGATAAAAATAATTCTTGTGCATAGATTCGAGAAAGAATATTAGGTAAAATTCTATTAATGAGGGTAAAAATAGTTTTAACAACAAATTCGATTGCAATAAAAAAAGTAAATATTGTATTTTGTACGAAAAATTCCCTAAAACAGCAAGACGTTCCACAAAATAATGTTTCTGGTAACGTCGGAATACAAAGGGTAGCCATCTCAAGTGAAGAAAACAAAACAAACGCGATATAGGAGGAAAAATAAGAAAAGGTATACACGGAAAATCTGAGAAACGTATGAAAGTAGAATAAGTCACGAACGTTCGTTTCTTTAAATTTAGAAGATTCTCAGCGGCTTTGCAATGCGGAACTTCTATATATTATCTGACATGCATGAAGATAAGCTTGAGTTTTCTTCGAGGACTTTTCATCCACTTTGTCACGAAAACATTGAATATGGTTTAGAGCACCCGTATGGATAGAAGCTTCTACGTGCAGCGTTTTTTTTTATCTTTATAAAGCAGAGAAATGACAATCCCCCAATACAGTACAAAAACTATCTGGATCGTGAAACCTTTTGTCGAATAAAGTAACTAATAGGATGAAATGAAAATAGAATGAAAACATTATTATTAGCCTGAACGTTATTCAGTTGTTCAATCCAGTAAGTCCGAAAAATCTTGGAAAAACTCCTTTTCTGCGCATAATTTTTTTTAATTTAAAATTTTTAAAATTAATGAGGACTTGTTAAGATTGTTAATATACTCTCTCGTTTTCGCATTTACTTAACAATTATAATCCATCTAGCTATACTGCATATTTTTATGACAATATGTTCGATGTATACTGCGTTTAAGGGCATGAACTATATTATAGTCGGTTTATAAAATTTCATCCACATTTCACAGAGATTTCTGTCGTCGAAAATGTCGTTCGCAATTCGCAGCAATTTTCAAGAAATTTTTGACGGCAAAAGTACCTGTAAATTGAAGATGGAATTTCATGGAACTGGAACCACGTTTACATTATTGTCGAAGTGCTATTTTTAACAATGAGTATTTTTCAAAAATTAATTTCTACCTTCATATTTTTCGTCAAATGCAAAAATCGGCAAGGTGATGTATGAAAATTCATTGTATAAATCAACTTTTGACAAAGGCCACTACGCAATCGTTATTGAAATTGACTTCGGTTCAATTAATTAACACTTTATGGGATAATGTAGTTTTTGATGTCCTGATAAAATATCTCAATGAGTTCGAGTTTCGTAAATGGCCAGTTTCGAGATAAAGAGTGTCAAACATCTAATTTTCCATTGTAAAGTGCATCTTTAACTTGTATTCATTAAACCATTTTTTTGCTGTTTTTATTAAATGTTTTAATAAAATAAAGAAATTAAAATCCTTGATCAATGTAATTTTGTTTCCACCAAAACGGTCGAACTTTCGTGGTAACATTTAACGTTTGCCTACGGCTTTGTTAAAGAACCTACAAGCTAATTCTAGCTCGCGCGAGTAATCGATAATAACTGTTTTCCGCTTGGCGAGTCCCGCGCGTTCAGTCGGTAAAGAGTTGGCATATATACCCTATCCTCACTGCTAATTGCTCTCTTTGTGGCTCGCAAGTTTTAATCAAGTTAGGTCCTCCCGCCCCTCTTTCCCCACGGCATGCCACACGATGCGAGAAAAGACGCGCGCGCGCACACACGCGACGGGAGCTCGGCTAATTTGGCTCACAACAGATGAAAATAAGACTACGACGCCGGTGTCATTTCTTAAATGGGAAAGAATTTAGTACGTGCGGGGGGCACACGTAGAGAGCGTGTGTACACACGAGGAGGGCACGCGGGAATGACCGTGGCTGTACCGGAGCTACCTCGGCCCGAATGCTAATTAGGTATATTTCACCTAATTAGCTTCTTAATTTACCCGACTATTTAATTTTAACAAAAATTTCTATCTGGTTATTATTAATAACTAATTTGTAATTTTAACTGCGGCTCTCGGTTTAATTAAGAAGCCTTTGCGAGCGCAGGAAATTAATTTCTAATTAAATAAAGTAACAATATTTCAATGACTTTGAGGCTTATGTCGCACTTTCATCACTGTTTTACATTGATGGGCGCGATTTATCTTGCAAGTTAAAGGTGTAAAAAATTGTACATAATTCAACGATGGCAAGTAATTATGCGATCCCGTACCTACAACTGCTTCATAACTATACTTATCCTACTTGCATTATAATCATGAAATGATAAATCTTCTGATACAGAAACTTTCTTTCTTATATTTCTTCAAGGTATTATTAAGTTTTACAATCAATAACATACTTATACAACATTCTAGGTGGATAATTTCTAAAGGAAATCCAATATTATACGCCTGAAGGTATATTAACTGTATTTCGATTTGCAAACATTTAAAAAATAGACTAAAACAAAGCATTAACAGGAATCAAGCAAAGATCGATTAATGGACTAATTTTTAATAAATCCAACGGGTATAAAATGCGATTTTTTATATTTGTAAAATAAGAATCGTCCCAGAAAACTACGTTCACGACACAACGCTCGACCTCGATATACTTTTGCACGAATGGCGATAAAAAATGTCACCTACACACAAAGCGGGTTCGAACGCGCGCGTCAAAAATGTCGAAGACGTGCATTCATGTAAATACATATATATATATATATATTTAACGAAAGCATGACGCATACACAAATCGTTGGGGAAGATCCCGCTGAAATAGCCAATACAGAGCTATCGGCAGTCCGCGAGCGGCTTCTCCAAGCGTCCCACCTCTCGTCGATGCGTCTTCATCTGTAAAGCCCTCCCCCCGGTATGTACTTTCTTCTCTCTTTCTCACCTCTCGCGATAGTGCTCTTCCCCACAAGCACACACGCGCAAGAGCTGCTGTACTGCACGTCGGGATGAGCATTATCGCGGCTGCGCGCTCCCACTCACCCTCTTCCCGCTGTTTACGTTCTGAAACATTTACGTTTTATTCGCGTCACATTGCATACGCGCGCTGCTTGCTCGCCTCCTTTCCTTCCTTCCTTCCTCTCTCTCTCTTTTTTCTTTCCATATACCTCCTCGCCCACAGCGTGCGGCTCCTTTTTTGTCATCTCGAGCCGGAACACCGTATCCGGAGGGCGCATTTCGGCCTCTGCCAGTGGCCTTGTGTGTGTGCATTCGCGTATAGTGTATCCCTCTTTCTCACTCTCGGCGGCATGCAGCGATGCCAGGCACGTGCGGGAAATTTCGAAAAGCCGTGCAGCGCGCGCTCTCTCGCGCGAGAACGAGAAAGACGAGGAGGGGGGGGGGCAGAGAGTCGCGAAACGCGAGCACGTATAAGAATAAGAAGGCGTTGGTATATAGGGAGCGAGGAGAGAGAGAGAGAGAGAGAGAGAGAGAGAGAGAAAGCATATGTGCGTGTGCGAGCGTGTGCGAGTTGAGCGCCAAGTTGCGATCGCGCTGACGTTCGACGTTCGTTCGTTTCGTTCCGATGCGCACCGCGCCCGAAGTCACGAGATGCGAGGTGCTTCTCTAGCTCCCTGGCATTCTCCTACGTCGTGTCTTATCTATCCTTTTTTTATCGCTCTTTTCGCTTTCTCTTCGGACTCCGAGAATTCGATTAAAAATAAGAAGGATCGGATTGATTGTGATATAGCGAGAGAGAGAGAGAGAGAGAGAGAGAGAGAGAGAAAGAAAGAAAGAGAGAGAGTCGATTGCAGGCAAGTTGTGTGTGCAGTGCAGCTCTCACATTTTTCTGAGCGAACAAGCCAACTTTGTATTCGACAAAATGGTGCCATCGAGATCGGCTGCGAATGCTGGACGCGATCAAACGCTGCGTTTCGATTGAATGGCAAAATGAGAGTTTGAATTATTCAGAGATTCATCGAACGAACTCAATAATACGGAATAATTTCCACGGAGTCCAAATAACATATAGCATCATTTTATTTTCATAAGAGAGTACCTCATTTTTCAAGTTATATTTTTATTTTGAAAATATTAAATATATAGTCCTAATAAGTAAATAAAAAACTATATACGACAAACGTTCAAACATTTTATATCAGAAATTGATATTACCACTGCAGGAATTACCAGTGCATAGTGTACAGATGTTTTCAGCGATCTTTTGTATATATATCTAGTCACTCGAAGTGGCAGCAGTGAGTATCGTATGGGAATTGAGAACGAAAACAATTGTCGTTCTGGGTTTCGCAGTCTCTGGATAGTCTCGAGGTAAGGCAACTGCTATAGGAATAGAACCCGAGATTGTGGCTTCGAATTTCTCCTAGAATGTAGATTTCTTTCACTCTCAATTCTCATTCCAATAGATATCTTAATAAAAGTTTCTCTGGATTCTCAAATCTAAAAAGTAAGTAAAATGTGCAGAGGAGGAGTGCTGAAAACATCTATGCACTTATATTATGCTTGCAAAAATCCATTTGTAAAAAGTTATTTTAAGTTCTATTAAATAGGTAATTTAAGAATAAATGCAATTGATATTTGAATGCGGGCTAATTTTTTCAACAACATAGGTATTTATAATTTATGGTTATTGTCTCTTGAAACAATTCATTTCGCGTACTATTCATAATATAAAATCAATCCGCGAAACTTCACGAATTCTTCGGAAAAGTTATGAAATCTCCCAGCAGCTATATTCACTTTATTGTTTATGAATGGGGATCTATAAATACTCGATGCGGGGGTTTAATTTTGGCCGAAAGCACGCCCGCGACTTTGCACCGGTTTCCAGGAGTAGTCTCTCTGGTGTGCGGCGCCTGTGCATCCTATACTCGCGCGTCCTGCTTTTCACAGAATCCCCTCCCCCCTCACCCTCTTTCTCTATCTCTCTATCCCGATGCATTTCCCTCGCGCACGGCTTAAAGCGAATGGATAGAATTTGACTTTCAACGAGGTCGTTTGACGCTGGGCTCGCGCGCTCCACCTTATGGATACCAGAGGCCACTGCGCGTGCGGTCATTTTGCATGTACATGCTTCCTGGCTCTACGTACACATAAATGAAGAAGAGGGAAAGAGAAAGAGAGACGAGAGCTTTAGATGTATCGATTGCTTGGCTGAGCGATGATCTGAGAAATATTGTAAGGTATTATGATATGTAAAAGTGCATGTTTTTTTTATGGTTCGGTATGTACATGAGGATATTTGTCTAATATTTGCATTTGAGGCTTTTAAGTTTTTAGATTTAAATAGGAAAGGAATTGAAACTTTCTTGATATTAAATAGAAAAAATGTAATTCGTGAAATATCCGTTTCTGTAAAAAGATCAATAAAGATAAAATATTCTGGAGGATTTATAGAAATTTTACCGAAACTTTTCACAAGTTGAATGAATCAATATTTATAGTTGTAAGAGTAGTAACATTTATTATTATTATTATATTTTTAAAAGTCGGTTTGTCGACTCTAAACGTAAAATAATTATTTTAGCTAGAACAATTTCTTCCCATGTATAATTGATTAATTAATTATTATTGGTTTGATGGAAATTAATTTTCGGAAAGCTAAGAAATTTATTATAATAATACCAAGTAAATATTTTCCAAATCTATAGGTATGTATTTCGTCTGGAGCGAAGAGAATCTACCGAATAAAACGCAAAAAAAATCAATGACTTATAGGGAGAGAAATAGAGATGAAAAGGGAACGAGTGAAAGAGAGAAAAATGCTCGGGCTTATGCATGTCATTCTGTAGAAAATCAAATTTTATTTGATGCGCACCTGACTGGGGCAGTAAAACATATACGCTCGTCGAGAGACTGTGTTGGACAATGGAGTCCAACTTTCGGTGTAAAAACTTTTTCCACCCGGGCGTGACTTTTTAAATTGAATGATCGATAACTTATCTAGGGGACATTTTTTTTTCCAAAAGAGATAAGGCAATTTGTACTGCTCGAAATGCCTAGTTAATTTCGCTGATTCGTATTGTATGACTTTTTTGAAAAAACTAACAAAGACTAATGAGAAAATTAGCGAGTTTAACAGTTGCAATTTATTAGTATTCAACGACGTTTGTTAAGTTTTACTGCTTTCTTGGTTCAAAAATCAAGCTCAGAAAAGCAAATAAATTGACTAAAGCACATATTAACATTTTGCGCACATTTCAAATACTTATACAAACGTAACAAATGTCCATAATACCATTCTTGCTTCTTCCCCGAAAATCAATTACAAAATATACCTTTCAAACATCATCATCGAATCGAATTCCTACACCCTTAAAACAGACATTCAAACACTGCACAAATACATCGAGATCTCGACAGTATAATAGCACCGTACAGGATATAAAGCAGAAACAGCACGCATTTTCATGCAACACGACAGGCAGCAGATCGCGCTACCGAAATCTCTCCAGATCAAGGATTATTGTTCGCGCAAGCCGGTCACGGGGATCAGTCGTCACCCAAATGAGATGAAACGAAAATGGCAGGGGAATAAAAGGGACGAACGAACGAGTTCTGTGCACGCCACATTAATCGTTGGTCGGCGGCGGTGGCAGCAGCGGCATAAAACGGACGCGACGCGCACACCGTATAAATAATTCAACGCGCTGTGCATCGCACCGGCGCGTACACTATATCGTACGCTCGCGTGTCTGTATTACGTCGAATGCATATACTTTACATATATACGTGGCCGGGGGGAGAAGGGGAGTAGCAGAGATAACGCGTACGAAACGCGGACACGGATAGACTATGTGCAGGGGGGGTTGAGCGCGCGAGCATAATCATCACCGTCGTCATCGTCATCGAATTGTCGCGCATCGCCGATTCAACTGTGTACTGCATATCTGAATGCGCTCTTAGTCGGATATCGCTTGCAATCTCAATCTCTACATGTATAACAATGCTGCGAATTTGTCGACGTCTTGACTGCGATTCAATTGCATATATCAGGAGGGTTGAGAAATATTGACTTGTGACAAACGAAAGTGCTTGATGACCTATTAATAATATAAGTTTCCATTATGGAAAAATAATCAAATCGTTATTTATATGCAACATTTCAATTGAAGGACTTTTTCCATTGAATTTTTGAAGTAAAATAGTTTTATTGTTCTTTCACTTTCGAAGTTTTTACATAACTTATTTAATCCATGAATTATTATTGTTTTGAGAACTTTGGAGTACAGTACTGCTTAATAAATGATATTTCATCTAATTTTTAAATTATTACAAACAGTAATTAAAAGTACAAGCGAGTTTTAATTATGAGTTTATAAGAGTTACGGAACTACTGAAGACGAAATAACAATTAAGAAACTGGATGAAAACATGAAAACTTAAGATTAAACCTTTAAAAAAATTTAATTTGTAAAGAACATTTATTATTCAACTAAATAATTACAAGAAAATGTATATGGCATCTATTCAGTACTTCATTATTAAATCGAATTCTTTGATCATGTTAAACAAATATTATTGTATTTTTTTTTATCTAAATTAATGCCTATAACATTCTGCTATTTAACAAATTCGTTGAATACGGTGAAAGAGAAAGCATATGACATGTAAATCAAAATGTATTTCGAAATAACAGTATGTAATAGAAGACAAACGACGCAGTCTACGAAACAAATAGCAAAATTATATTTCGTAATAGAGTAGCTATACTGTATCGGATTAATTTAAAATTCATTTTCATTTTTTCAGAAACGCTTAGCAAGAGAACACGCGCAGCAAGATAATAGATTCGAGGAAGGCAAGAAGGAAAAAAGAAAGCGACATCACAAAAATGCAAGAATCTATTACGGCTCTCTTGGGGCTCAGTAGTAACAGCCAATTCATCATAGGCGAATTGTTGCGCCAGTTTCTAATTTAATGGACGGGATGTGATTTGGCCGCGAATGGCCAGGTTACGTACCTCGGTTGGGTCACGCCACACGCCAAGAGAGAGAGAGAGAGAGAGAGAGAGAGAGTGCAAGGGAAAACAAAAGACGAGCGAACGATCATAAAGAGATAGAGAGAGAAATAGTTGTGACTATATAATAGGAGCGAGAGCGATAGTATGCTTGTCGCGTGTAGACACGTAATAGTCCAACGAAATGTCGCACGGAACCTTTTCAACGCTCGAGGGATTTGAAAGCATGCGAGAACCATTTCGTCCAGGGCGATTTTTACCTCGTAATAAGAACACCCACTACACAATGCAGACTTTCTCTACCTCCCTTCGCGGCCCTTTCGTGATTTCCACTTTCCTTCTCTCTAACCCTTTTATTATCAGCGTTACTTTCTTTTTTTTTCTATAATGCTCCTATTTGACTCAGCTCTCTCTCTCTCTCTCTCTCTCTCTCTCTCTCTCTCTCTCTCTGTTGCGAGCAGCTCGACACTCGTTGCGGGAGTATTCGAAATATTTTTTTCTCCGTTGTTTGTCGAAAGCGCGTTTGCAGCTTTGTACACACACGAGTCTCGAGCGAGTCGAAATTTTGCTGTTTGAAGCGGGCAAACATTGAGCGCGGCAAGTCCGCGAGTTTTCCGACTCTATCACTCTCTCTCTCTCTCTCTCTTTCTCTCTCTCTCTGGCTCTTTCCCCCCATATATTCTCTCACTCTCTCGCGCGCTCCGCAGCCGAACTTCACCATATACCGTCTTTTCAGCACTCTCGGCTTTACGTTTTCCTCGCGAATTCAACTATATAAATGCATGGAGAGAGTAAATTTGCACGACGACCGTTGCACGTTTCACGGGTTAACTGGCTCTCCCTGCGCGTTTCTCGTGCGCTCCCTTTCTTTCTCTCATTCTTTCCCTCTCGTCCTCGCAAACTTACTTCCTTGTTTTTATTTTCCTTCGCTTACTCCCTCCATTGCTTTTTCTCTCCCTCTCCCACACTTCCTTGCGTCCTTCGCTTTCTCTCGACCATCCTCTGCCCGTATCTGCTGCTTATTCTCTTGTCTGTTTTCGTTTTCTATTACCACGTGCTCGCAACTTATTTTCATAGTAGTTTTGCAAACTCTCGGTTAGTATTAACAATTTTATTAAGAAATTTTTTTTTTTAAATATTACTATAGAAATACTAGTACAGCAGAAGTAGTCTGTAACATTCTTTTACAACATAAACTCATGATGCAATAAGTCTTACCGACTGCTTGCTGAAATATCCGGTAATTCAAAAGGTAATATAAGCTGTGATCTTGACGTACAATAATTTTTTTATATTAATATCCTTAATAATAACGCATATTTATAAAATTTTCATTAAACACGAGTAAAATTAGTCGGTTCTACTTTCTTTTTACTTTTTAGATATGCGATAAAAAGTACAATTCTGTAACTACAATATTTGTACTATACAGCGTAAAATATTGTGTAATTAAATACGGTTGTAAAAACATTATAATAGTACTGCAACATGTAAAATATTTGGATATAGAGCAAAGTCGAGAGCATCTACTTAGCGAGGAACATGCACAATACTGTTTCATTCTATTATAACTTTTAACTGGAAGTTTAGCAACCGCACTATCTATTTTAATTGTTTTTAAAAAATTATTATACATATATATTATTATATGATCTGTAAAAGTTACTGTGTTTTTTTTTTAAATAAAACAGTTAGATTCATAAGTCATAGTACTTCACTAGATTTATTGAGCATTTATTAAATTTTTATGAAGTTATATTCGTTATGGTTTTGATATTTTCCTCAGCATATTGTAACTATAATATTTATGAAAAGTAGTTTAAATAATTTAAATAGATTTTTACACTTTGAATTCATTTTCTTCTGTCTGAAGCACTTCTAATATTTTACTGTGTATTTATTACACGCTGCTCTTAATTTATTTCTATGGATAATTTAAGTAATATGTAAAACAAATAAAGCTCATTATCAAAAACAATTATTCGGTGAATTATTGAAACTTATTAAATCTGTTTTGAAATCAATCACTATTCAGTACATGTTCCAAATTCTATTAACATTATTTTGAGCAAAAACGTAGGAAAAAAATGAAATGTTCTTTCATTGTTTACCGAATAAATACAGGCTACATGATTAGTCTTTGATAGAGATATTTAAGAAGCAGCCTCAATTACAAGATAAAACTCCTAACATAAATTACAACGCGCTAATCGAAAATCGATAATAGTACCATGTAATGCATTCATAAGCTGGGGTTATCAGCGATTTTTCATTGTTTTCTCAAGTACAGATATTAATCGACCCATTAATCAATTGGTTTATTAAAAATGTATATGTTTAATAAAAGTAGCAATAAGTATAATTCAAAAACTTCATAACATCGGGTACTCATAAATGTATATAAGTTTTAAGAAGGTAAGATTCTTCAATAATTTTTATAAGCGCACTATACAATACAATATTGTAGAAAAAATACGGCTAAATATACAATTTTGTAATCATTCTACACTAAAGTATCCCACATGCTGTTCTACAATATGTTTGCTTTTCTAATGTTCAGACGTACCAAGTTTATCGTTCGAAATCCATAATAATTGATACTCAACTGGAATGTAAACAAAAGCGAAAGCAATTATTCCGTCCAGGAAAAAGAAAAAGAAAAAAAGAGCAAAACTTAATTTCGCATAGTGAGAGTGGAAGCAAATTTTTTGTATTAATTTCCACACATAAAAAAGCACGCGAGTTTTAAAACGCAGAAAGTTGCTCTCTTAATCCACGCGCGGCCCTCTTTCACTCTCCCGGTCTTTCAGCAAGGCTCGTACCCGCGTAAACTTTTCGTGGAAATTTTCATAAAAATATTTCTCTTTTTCCAACTCCTCCATTCTCTCGCGCGCGCGCCGACTCTATTCCACGATTCTCGCAATATAAAAAAGTGGCGGGCGTGAACCCTCAAAGTAAAGTGCACAGCCAGCAGAAATCCAATCGTCGGCGGCGTGCAGCGCTACACACTTATAGTATAGTCAAGAGAGAAACGCGCGACCCTGCGAGAGAGAGAGAGAGAGAGAGAGAGAGAGAGAGAGAGAGCGAAAGTATATGTGTGCAGCTGCAGCAGTGGCTCTAGCGGAGCTCTCGGCGCACACGTCGCGGGCGTATTACACGAAAGGAAAATATTATCGGTGCAAGCGGCGGCGGCGGCGATGGTCGAGGTAACGTACCGTCGCGGCTAGACAAGCCCCGTATAATTCTTCCCGCCATTCCAGATTCTAGCGCGGCAAGAAGAAGAAGAAGAAGAAGAAGAGGAAGAGAGCTGCAGAGGAAGACGCGCCAAAAAAAAGCAGCTCGAGAAAAGAGAGAGGAAGAGGGGCACACAAGCTACACAGCCGCCCAAGAAATATATACCCTCTAGGCTACACGCTCGCGCGGAGAACGTGAGCTTTTAAACATTTTGAGAGAGAGAGAGAGAAGCTCTATGCGTGGCTGCGATGTAACATCGAAATAAGCGAGAAGAGCCAGGGCTCTGTAGGTGAAAACGGTGGTAGTGGATGGGAGGAGGACGAGGTCGAGCCTTATACGCGAGTGCGCCCCGCCACCGTTGCCGTTGGAGAGCACCGGAGCAGCAGCAGCAGAGCGAGAGAGAGAGAGAGAGAGAGAGGCCGCAGTGCATTTTCAATTTATGGGCTGATACTTGGCTAAATTTATGGGGCCACCATTCTCGAAGCTAGATACTTCACCAGGGCGGCTGAATGCGGACGTCCTATGCTGGGGCGGTGGGAGCAGGAGCAAGAGAGAGAGAGAGAGAGAGGCAGAACGATATAGCACGCTTGGTCGAGACAGGCGCGTAAGCTTCCAAAGAGGAACTTTCTATTAATTCGAAACGTTCGCTCCGCTCCTCTCGTGCAGTGTGTATGTGTATGTGTGCGTCTATGTGCAGGTGGCGAACATGTATGTGTGTGTGCGCGTGTTTGTGTGTGTGCGGTAGAGCTGCGACTCCGCGTATGATCGTCAGAATGAGAAACCAATTTCCAGAGGGGAGTAAAGCTGCGTTCGGAGTGCCGTGCACGCTTCGCGCTTGTCTTATGGCCTCTGCTTCCAAGCATATATATATATATGCACCTTGAGTAGAGTTATATACAGAGGATATGAGGTGCGTGCGTGCTCGATGCTGCGGAACGAGCGATAAGTCGAAAGAGAGTTTTTGGACATGCGCGCGCGCGCCGAATATTAATTCTTTTGTATCGCGGAGGCTCTATATACCGTGGGATTGTTGATTGAGTTGCTGATAGTTGGCTCAACTGCTAATTGCCTCTTGCACCGAGAGCCAGGCGTACGGTTGGGATAGGATTGCATGCGGCTAAAAGTTTGATTTGGATGGAATTTTTGAGGGATTTCTTATTGCATAAACACTGCAATTAACCTGCTGTTCGAATCTAATTACATTAAACCTCCGATAAAACAAGAATCACTATATTTTTACTTACGTGCATTTAATTGCACTACACGCAGTAGCATAATTATATATAAACAATAATAACTTTCGTACTCTTCATCTAAGCATCCCTAGAGGTCTTTACTATTTATAATATTTTCTAAAATGCTTGTAAATTCATAGAGTTATAACTTTTAAATTCTAAAGCAAGAGAAAGATTTAATTCACTTACATAACTATCTATATCAAGTTCATAAATCAAGCCTTAAAAATAAAGAAAATACCTGCGTTTTATAAAAGATTCATATTATCATCTGCATATCTTAAGTTTCAGTAGGCTACGTGGGAAGGTTTACGTCATCTCAGCAAAACTTCCACTAAAGTTCTAAAACGACCCTTCGTCTTATTTTATGGAAATCATTTCAAATTCCAACTTGTGCCATCGTATATATATCTGCACATATAAGAATCTGTCTACGAATAATGTCATGAAATAATTGAAATCAAAATGTTTCTTTTTATCGCGACTTGCTCATTAATACAATTGGCAGTATGCACAAATCTTATAGAAATCGCATTTATAAAATAGTTTGCCAATGGCACTTGGTGAAAATCGTCAAGTATTAGCAATCCCCCTTATCTATTCACTAGCAGATCCATAAATCAATGAATCGTCTTAAATTGGCTGACATCAGTCAAGCAACGACATTGCCTTCACTCCACAGGGCTATATGCCAAATGACAAACGCAAATATATACGACTCATCGGATATCGATCGATATATATCATCGATAAGAAATCAAAGTCTGCGTGCGCGCTTCAATATATGTATATTCGAAAAGTCGAGTCGGCAAAGGGGAGTGGGATATGGGTTTTCCAAATAATGAAAAAGTCATGTATGCATGTCGCGCGTTTTCTGAAGGAGAGTAGGAGAGAAAAGGAGGGGGCAAAGAATGGGGAAGACGCCAACAGAACTCCGCTGTCGTCCGATTTTTAATAATGTGAGATATGGAGTCGAGAGATGGAGAGGTGGAAAGAAAGAGAAAGAAATAGAGAGAGAGGAAGAGAGAGAGAGAGGGAGAGAGATGTACGTGTAACACTCAAGAAGCTCGCGATATGAGCAGTGCGAGAGAGCTGCCCCCCCCCCCCCCCCCCTCCCGCCCTTTTCTCAGTCGCACCCTCATCTTCTTCGCCCAGCAATCCTCATCCTTACAATTTCCTTACGGCACGACTATAAACGAGACTCGGCTTCTTTATATACGTATATATCTGTATACGTCGGTCTGCGAAAGAAAGAGATACGGTAAGAGAGAGATCGGGAGAGAGAGAGGACCGCGAAGAAAATACGATGACGGCACGAGTGCCGCAAATATGAAAAAAGGGGAGACGTGATGTGAGTAGCGTCTGCATTTCCGAAATACTTTCGCTTGGGCCTTAGAATCTCGTATAGAATAGAAATAGGGAGGCTGCACGCGCGCGCGCGCGATTCGCATCGAGCAAATCTGCATGATAGCGGCCTGCGGTTTCAAGGCGTTTGTTTCTTGCCGCGAGCGCACCGTTGCGGACATAATAGAAATTTTTGTGGTCCGACGTGATATCGCGTTCAGCCGTTGCCGCCCCCGTCGCTATTATGCAATTTATAAGTGTGGAAAGGGCACAAAGCGCTTTACGTGCCGTACGTATTGTGCGCGAATTTCTCTGTTCAATATATTTGAACTGGATGTGATTATAAACTGACTGTTCTGTTACCAGATAAATGTGAGACTGATTTTAATTACAATTTAGCTCGGTGACGATATTATTTGACAATTTATTTTTCGCTCTCGCGGTAACTGTTTGGCGGTTTGATGTTTGTATAACAGTACGAGAATTGGTTTCAATAGAGTATGTGTAGAATAATAATGAGCATTGATAAATTTAGTACATTTCCAATATGAATATAGTATTAGAAATTTCAGTATGATGATCATCAGCTGTAATAAAAGGAAAGCCATCTTTTAACTATAAATTATTATGAAATTTTACAAAAAGTGTCAAATAGTACATAAAAATATGTTCATTGGTTTTTATTATATACTTGCTATATACTTCTAGAAGAGTGACACGTTAACAAATAAAAATAATCGTTGCCAATTCATTGACAGTTGATTTTCTCAAATTTAATCATTTGTTGCAATATTGTTTTAGTTTTTGCAAAAGACTCCTTAAAATTTTTGCGGTCATTTGAAAGCCATATCCTGGCTAAATGTATTCAATGGATCACGAATGGAAATTGATTTCGACATTCAAAAGAAATTTCAAGCTGAAACTGAAGGGATGATGTAGAAACCCGATGGTGAGCCAGCGTATAAAAGCTGCGACATGCGGTGTATTATGGACGGCAGTAGTCAGTGAATTGTTAAGGATTGATTTTGTCGTCATGCTGTTCCGAACGCGCTCGAAACAATTTGAACTGTCGCCAGCAATGCCATGTTCAAAAGCGTACGAATGTAAGTCAGAATGAGAAGATCATGATTCCAATTTCTAGCATTAATGCCCACTTAGATTTCTTTTAAAACCCAAAGATATTTATGGAAAAGTACCATGGAAAAAAAATGACGGGGCAGAACCATAAGTTGGTCCGTGTATAACCTACTTTACAAACGCAGGATAACACTATATAATACCCACATAACTGTATTATGTACGGAAAGCATAGCTAATAATAAAAAGAGGACGAGACGATGCAATAATGTAGTAGGAAAATATTAAAACTTTGTACTAATTGGGCATCTTGTGAAATCAATTAGAATATTCGTAGTTCTATTAAAGTTGTTTAATTTACTAGTGGACGGTCTTTAGTTTCTTGTATGCAGGTTTTTCCTTTATTTGATATTGAAATAAACATACAAATGTACCGTGCGTGTCCGGAGTCAATTATCCAAATAAGCTTATTTCAAGTGATGTATAGCTTGATAATTCCAGTAGCTACTGCTTAAACTTTCTGTATTGTTGAATCATCTCATATTTCAACTCAAAGTAAATAATATTTTTCACTGTGTTTTATCATGATTTATGCTTCACATAATTAAATTTTATGCAATTTCACTCTTCACTTAACACTGTATCAATAGTGCCTTTATCAACGTAAAAATGTTAAATCCAAATAATCTACTTTAATGTGTTGATGATAGTAAAAGAAATTATAATTTTAACCATAATTAAAAAAATTCAATTTACTTGAACGAAATCTTTTTGAAATTCTTAAATACGTATATTAATCAAAATTGACTAACACTTATTAGCAATAGCATTAATAATTTTTTAAAGGCAAAAATATTAAAATTTTCCAAGCAACCGAATAACATAAAAATACTGCAAGTACATCATTTTGCAAAGATCATTTTGCAAATTGAGTCTCAGTGAATCATTTTGAAAGTGCACTCAGAAACCCAACTCAGAGAAAGCGAATTTCGAAAAAGTATGAAAACCGGGCAAAGTAAAATCCATTAGAGTTCCTCGGGAAAAAAGGCCCCATATACATCCATCCGTATCAAGCAGCACCTATATATAAGGTTTTCTTATGCCTTTACCATTGGAGCTCGCTCGTTACCTCTATTCGCGGCTTCACGTGCACACGTTATACTACGCGCCACAGACAAAACACGCCCAGTCCGCGCGGTGCAGGCGTATATATCGCACTTGACGGCGTTATCCAGTCTGGCGGAAGCACGTAAAAGTCGGCGGGGAAAAATATGTATATAGGGCGGGTATAATAGCGATGCAGCAGCAGTAGTACGTGGGAGGGTTAAAAAACGACCGAAAGCCGGCGGCTCTCTCTCTCTCTCACACACTGTGTGCACTGTATGTGTGTACGGGTTGCAACATAGGACGCGGCGCCGGCAACTGGCAGCAGCAGCGGCACGCGGGAATCGCGTTCAAGGCGAAACGAATTAACTGCCGTCACTGCGTGCTCTGGAGATGAGAGAGGAGAGAAATAGAGAGAGAGAGAGAGGGGGGGGCAGTGGAATAAAAATAAAAACAGCCACAGACTCTCGGGTTATGGGATTGATACATAGATGGGCTGCTATGAGCGTTTCACGCCAGCGTAAATTTTATGCAGAATCTGCGAGCGGCCTGCGTTTTTTCGACGCCACAAGTGGAGCACTTGATTATTTTTCTTCTGACTTTACGTCCCCCTTTATGTTGCTCTCTTTCTCTCGTTGTCTCTTCAGCTGTACGAGCTTTGACGGATGCGTATGCAGATTTATGTGGCTGGTGGTGATTTTGACACTTCTATACTTTTGATAAGCGCATACGACGAAGTCGACCTGCAGCTCGTGACGTTTTAAAGTAATTGTGACAATATTATTTTTTTTCTGGATCTATTATAATTATACGGTTTCGAGGGTATGAATAATATTGTGCCAATTTATGATATCATTCGTATTCGGTAAGAAAACTGAGACGAGAGTTAATTACTTTTAAACATTTATTTAAATATATGGGACTTATGTGCCCTTACTGCAAATATTTTTATTCACACTGAAAAAAGAATTTAGCGATTCCAATTAAATTATTTAATACTCTGTAGTAAAAATTTGTTTGAAACTACTAAATATTTCATTCGACCTAATATTGTTTAATTAATTTAACTAAACGAAATTTTAAATCTACTAAATATTTTGTTGCTGTAAATAAATATTTCTTAGGGAGTATTCGATAAAATATTTAATTAGAATAGCCATTTTTTTTCTCAGTGGCATATTTTTGTACAAATATAGAAATATACAACAACATTATCACGATTGAATGATCAAATTGCGCGGCATTCAATTATCGTGTTGAAATCGTTAAAAATCACAATTGGAACGAGAATAACGAATTTTATAACATCGTTACGTGTTATTTTGTACATTTATGAATAAAAAGTATGCCTGCGGTATAAAGCTTCAAACAATCATACTTATACTTTTTTAAATAATGTATACGTTGTTATTACGAGATTAATAAAGACAATATAGCCAAATAATTCACAATAAAATGTGTTAAATTAACTCCAATTAAAATATTTTTTTTTGTCATAAAATCGGCTAACAAAGATACATAAAACAAAATATAATTGATTGCAATGGATTCAGCGTTATAAATACACGATTATTTTTTTTTGTTTTATTCACTCTTTATTGACTTTTTCGTATCACGAATATACGTCACGCAAAGTGCACCGCTATTAGCTTGTATTATAATATATAATAAAGTAAACGCATGACTATCAATGTCGGCGTCATTTGACAGTCAGATTAAATTAACGGCATTGCATTTTACACGGTCTCCAAATCGCACAAGATTTAAATAATTAGCCAATTCAACCGCGTTGTCGAGAGGGAACTACCGTGGAATTAGTAGTAGCAAATTAAATCAGTCAATTTACGGTGGCCGACCAAGCGTATGCGAATGCTTACTCGAATATCACGGTTTACATTCAATTTCGACGATAAACATTCCGGCTTGTCGGGCCAAAAGTACTTACGTCCGTTACACACGCAACAGACGAATTATTTGTAACGGACGTATAGTGCCGAAATTGTCTCTATTTATAATAAATGATAATAAGGGCGGATGAAAGAATTAAGATAATTTTGTTTGATTCTGAATCAAGAGGTAGTCGATCGAGCTTACAGGAGATTATATTCCATTTACTCACCGCCTATTATCTAATAATGCGTCACTTATGTGGATATATAGAATAAAAGAAATTAAATAATTGTTTAGTATAAATTATACATCTGGAATTTTGTAAGTTGAATGTATCATTAATGGATTATGTCCTAGCGCACTAATTTTATTATTATTTTGTCTTCTCTCGTAAACATAATAAGTTATTGAAAGTTGAACTTCCAGACCATTAAAATAAATAACGGACATCCATAGAAATTCGATACTTGCCTGTGCAACAAAAAAGTTAATGGAAATTCGATAATACCAGAATACGAGTAGACGCTAAGACTTTCGTACTGCATAGGTATTATGTGTAAAAAATTGGAATCTCGTACACATTATTCCGTATTTACACGACACGAAAGAAGTTCCTATTTTCCAACTAACCATATACCATCAATAATACTATCACAATACAGGAAACGGCATGTTAAAGCAATCTAATTATCCAGTATTTACAGAGCGCAAGAGTAGAGGAAGAAAATGGCAAAGCACAGTATAGACTCCTCGAAGCCCCCGCTTTCAAGTTCAAAAGAGCTGCATATTCTCGAATATTAATTCAGCGGCGCGTTATCGGAGCTCTCCCGGAAAAGCCACTGAGCTTATATGTATATATCGGTTAATACGCGAGGGATAAGCGAAAGAGAAAGCCTGACTCGCGCGGGACGCCGACCGAGGGAGAAGACAATGACTATGGTAAAAAAAAGCTGGAGCGAGGAGCGGAGAAATGTACCGAGTAACCGAGTGCCCGCAGCGATGCAGCAGCAGCAGCAGCAGCAGCCCCGGCGCCACGCGAAAGGAGCGCACAAAGAGAGCTGGATGAGAGAAAGAGGGACGAGCTATATACCCAATAACAACCGTCGGACGGCGGCAAGCGTTCAAAAACCGAACACTACTCGAGTCAATTACAACGTCCCCGCAGTGCTCTCCTCCTCCTCCTCCGTCCCTCCCTCCCTCGCGCCCGCACGTCTAAGATGATTATTTTTCCCTCTCTCTCTCTCTCTCTATCTAGCGAGGGAGGCCCGACGTAGCCGGCGGCGGCAGTATAGCGCGCAGCTTACACAAGTAATTGGGTATCGTAGCTGCTGCTGCTGCTGCTGCTGCTGCTCTCCTTGGCGATGCACTTACGAGTGTGGGAGCGGGAGCGGTAGCGAGAACGAGCAAGATGAAGTGGAGTGAAAGTGAAATAGGGGAAATTGGAAGAGTTAAAAGAATCACTGCGAGAGAGAAAGAGAGAGGGAGAATAAAAATAGCGAGAGATAAAGATAGAGATGGAAAGGAAGATGGACAGCGAGAGGGAAGTGGAGTAAGAGACAAAGAGGGCACGAGATGTAATGTGCAAGATGAGAGAGGGAAAGAGAGAGAGAGAGAGAGAGTGGAGCTGAGTCGCTAGAGATACAGGTATAGGTCTTTGGCAGGCTGAAGTAGTATTAAAGTAGCGCACCTATTGAAAGTTTAACGTGCCGTAAGCATGTAAGCTCTCCCGCGTGCTTGCCTCGGCCGTGCGGAAGCAAGGCAGCAGCAGCAGCAGCAGCAGCAGCAGCAGCAGCAGCAGCGGCAGCACCGCCAAGAGAGAGAGAGAGAGAGAGGCGCAGAGCAGAATCGCGCGCATTCAGCTTTTTCTCTCCTGTCTACCTCAAGATTGCTCCGAAGATATGTGTGGTGGGGCGCCCGCAATAAATAACCAGCCGCGCGTTCGCGTACTCCCTCTCTCTCTCTCTCTCTCTCTCTCTCTCTCTCTCTCTTACTCTCTCTCCTCATCCCCCGCCTTTCGTGCAAAAGCCATGTAGGTATATGTATAAAAGCAGTGCGAGTAGCGAACCACTGCTGCAGTGCACCGAGTCGCGCATCTCTCTCTCTCTCTCTATATATATATATATATACATATATGTATACGTAAAGGCCTTCTATATACCCTTGGATTCGGCTTCCCTTTGTGCACTCTCCGCGTTCCGGCACACATCGGATCGCGCCCTCTGTCTCGCACACCTATATATATATGTGTGTGTGTGTGTGTGCGTCTCGTGAGTGTAATTGAGTATCCGTTTCTGTCTGCGTCTGTCTGCCCCTTTCTCTTGCTTCCCCCTCCCCCCTTTTTGCAATCTCGATTTTTGTGTTCTTCGCCTCTATCTTTTTGAGAGGGATTTTATATTACTTTTGCCTTCTTATTTGTGAGCCTGCCTTTGAAACGAAGCTTTTAATAGAACTTTGTGTCCGCGCGATTGTCCATTTTTCGCCGGCCGAGTAGACGGCATTCTTTTTCAGCAGCGAGGATTCGCGAATTTACTCCTTTCGGAATTTCGAAATAATTGAAGTGACTGGATTTTATGATGCTTGCATAGAGTGGAATATGTTTCATGTAGGTATTACTATTTACTGGACGATAAAAATTATTTAAACACCACGATAACGGTGTGATTTAGCAGAATGAATTACGAGAAGTTGCAATGCTATATTTTCGATGAATATTTGAGTGGAATATTTTTAGTAACATCCTTCTGATTATAATTTACATGGTGTTTTAATGAAAATGTTTATTATTATTTTATAGCGATAATAATATTTCTTCTAATACAAAATCATAATGGATGAATACTCAATAAATTTTGTTAACATTTAAATCAGAATTTCAATATGAATGTCATTCTTAACAAATTAGTTGAGTGCATTTTCATTATGTTACGTTAATTTTTTTGTGATACAATTTTGTAGGAATTTAAAAAAAAAATTAATCAGAATGTCCACACGTCCACACGTGTAGAAGTTTATTACCATTATTAAATTACTGTGTTCTGTTAAATATAAATTGTTTTTAGTTAAAAAATATTTTCTTGTGTAAATTGAAACTACCAAAACGTAACTTTAGTATCCCTTAGGGACGAAGTCGGTCGAGTTTACTTAGTGACCGATATTTATAGTTTCTTACTTTTTATCGTTCACTTTTCAATATTTTCATACTTTGCAAGTTGAGCCCAATTCTGTAGTCTATGGAGAATTCGTCTCAACTCGAAAAATGTGGAAATATTGAAAGTCGCACGAATTCCTCTTAATTATAAAATATTTCATATCGCACTAATGTATTCGCAATTTAGCCGCTACTAAATTAATATATATATATATATTAATATTCGAAGTTTTCAATAAATAGTATATTTATTATTTTTTTTTTTTTTGTGACTTACTGTGTTACGAATAGATTTATCACTATCACTCAAAATTAATATTTAATTGAATTATTGCGCAACGCAATATCCTGGAATTGTGACTTTCTGCAACTATATTCTCGTCGCTTATTCATCATACTAATAAGGACTATAATATATATAGTGTGTACACACAAATTTTAGAACTTGTTGAGTTTTGCAGCTTAGGTTTTAAAAACTGAAAATAAAAGTATACCATTCTTCAGAATTACACTTAATTTCTCTTCATATTTTAACGTTTTTAAAGATATTTTTATGCATTATATAATAATATATTTCAACATCCTTCTCTCTAATTATTACATTTCTTCAATCAAAATCAAATAAAATCGACCAATTAAAAAGTTAAAATAAAACCACCAACTTTTCATTTTTCCAAAATGTCACGAAAAAAAAATCGAATCGCTGAAAAAGAATAAGCATAGCTTTAAGCTTCGATAACTTGGAAATTGGATACACAAACGAATCTGAACCAGCGCAATAAATAAAGGTAACAAAAGTACATTGTATAAAAGTAAGTTATTTCTTAAAATGCAAATCACCACCTCCCTCGTTTGGTTATATTTTTCCTTTTATTTGTTTTTTTTTCCCCCAGCGAAACAGCGCGCGCCTTTTCTTCAGTTCAGTCCCGCGTATAGTCAGAGAGAAAGCTGTGTCGCAGGTACACACCGTCATATTTCAAGCTGCAGAGCAGAAAGCCAGCGCGTTTCATCGTACACGCACATATCGTATCTCGCCCCCTACACAAACCCTCTCTCCCAACCCCCTAATATGCCACTGCATGCGCGCAGCACCACTCCGCGGGCGGGCGCATACGTACCGTCGCACACATGCATACGTAAGATGGAAGTTCGACGGTTCTGTGCATATGATGTATATAAGGGGTGCGAGAGAGGGAGAGAGGCAGCGAGCGCGCGGCAACACACAAAAGATAAAAAAGACATCTCACGCGGCACGCGGAAAGGACGAGGAGCGCGTGATAAGGGGGGTAGAGAGTAAGAGAGAGAGAGACACTTTTGCGAACAGACTTCATGAGAGTGGTGTACGTGGTTGAAATTTTTAAAGGAATACGACGCGCGTACGCGCATGCATATATATCCCTCCGCCGGCGCGTGTACATGCCGTTGCTGCTGCTGCTGCTGCAGTCCACGCGCGTATATAGCGGTACTGCGGATTGTAAGAAGTAGGGGAGGGCCGTCGCGCGAGTCCTGCGCGGCACGTGAAAATATGTATGTAACTTAATAACGTCGCGAAAGTTGTACATGCATACGGGATGGGTGGTGCGGGAACGCGAGGCAGAGATAGAGGGGAATTGGAAAAGAAAGAAAGAAAAAAAGGGTTGAGAGAAAGAGAGAAATTTATATGAAATACTTGGAGAATCTCATGTTTGTGGAAAAAGACGTAACGAGGTGGAGGAACTTGAGGCATTAATGATGCGCGAATGCCTGATCCCCAGATGATTTGTTTGCTCATTCCGTTTCCCGCTCCTTTATACTCGGAACGAATACGCGCTCTCCAAGACATAGTTACTACGTCGATCGGAGAATATTTTTATTATAGTGTACGAGTACAATACTGTAGTCCTTGGTGACCTTGGTGCAAAAACCGTAATATTGCGTTGCAGTTTGTGCGCTTGCGGACTTTGGTTTCCGGTATGTCGCATATTATCTGTTACTGATATTTTTTTTTTAATTTTTGAAATAAAGAGATGTTTTAATAACGTTCTTTTATGAACATTCGACACAAATATATCACAGTGTGCTTCAGCAACTTTCATGGAACTTTACTTAGAAGGCTAAAGAACGTCCTCCTGAAATTTTAAAATGTTTGCTTCAAATGTTCCTTTATACAAATCTATACTGAAAGTGAGAGTGGGAGAGGTTTTTGGCAAACCTTCGGATGTAACAATTACAAACAATCGTTACAATATTTGATTGTCAGAATCATATCTTCTATCGGGAATACAAGAGAAAATATAATCAATAATGATTTAAGATTCTATTTGTGTATCGCTGAACAACAAGTCGCCCGACGCTGACAAATTCCATAGATCCAAAATGTTAGAAGCTAACTTGCCCCCAAACGCTTGCTGTTTGCACTTCATCGTCCAAAGTTGTCAAGCCACAACTAAGCGATTACAACTATTCGTTTTGGGAGCAAGTATACTAAGTAATGGTAAAAGTTTCTGTGGTTCTAACAGAAAATAGTTATGGATACACAACTAAACAATCGTTAACATAAATAGTTTTGGCCTTACAACCAAACCATTATCTCTGTGCAGTAAATGATATTCCAGAACGGTAAAAGCAATGATATCAATTCGCAACATGAACAAAAAGACACCTCATCTCATAAAATTCAAATCAAACGAATTTGAAACTATTAATTTAAACTAAACGCGTCGCCATAAACAACGCATTCGTTTCAGGCTCCGATTCACGGGAACTTCTCGCGTCGCGTTACGGTATAGCAGGCGAGACAAAAAGAGCGTAACCATAGTACATTTACAGGAAGGGGAGGGGGAGGGTAGCGCGCGACGCTGCACAGCCGGTGCGCGACGCCACTTCATAAGGAAAACAACAGAGGCAAATCCTTGAGTAATCAAAGTCATTACGGGCGTTTCTCGTCGTCTTACACACACCCGCGACACCAGCAAGAAGAAAGTGCGGGAGAGTAACAAAAATGGAAAGCGCAGCGCGACGAGTTGAGCTCACCGGCTCTCACACATACACATACACACACACACACGTAGAGAGAGAGAGAGAGAGAGAGAAGAGAAGAGCTGCCGCTCGGCCCTGCATATTTTACGTCTTTCTCAAAGTCGAATGAAGAGAGAGAGAGAGAGAGAGAGAGAGAGAAGCCGACGTTAGAACTGCTCTACGTCGCTGCATTAGCCGAGCTGTTGACGAAGTACTGGCTCGCATAGTAAATGTTACCTACGTACACTGCTTGTGTATGTGTCTGTGTGTGTGTCTACGTGCGAGTGTATGTACCTAGGCATCCAGAGACAGAGAGAGAGAGAGAGCGAGAGAGAGAGAGGGAGAGCGTCGGGTTGGACGAATTTCTAGCTCGAGCTACCTCCCGCGCTAATTAAACTTAATTTAAGTCGGAGTCACGTTCCCTCTCTTGCTCCGGGACGCTCGCTCGCGCCAAGCCTCGTCATCCCCCGCTGCTTCCTCCTCGACCAGGCCACACTCCCCCGCACCGCTGGCCCCTTCCGCAAGCACTCGACAACCAAGGGTATAATATAGGTACAGAGCGCGCGCGCGACTCGCACACATACACACAGCTGCTGCTGCAGTGCGTGCGCCCAAACTAAGATTTGTCCGAGCCGGCGAAACGGGCATGGTCCGGTTCCGATTGGCTCTCTCTCTCTCTCTCTCTGTGTGACTGTGTGTGGGTGCGTGTTTACCATGTATTTGTTGATAACCGATCGCGTATAAGGAAAGACGGTGCACACGTGGCGAACATCGATGTCTGTATTTGAACGCAGTCGCGTGTGTGTACATTCGATTGAGCGCTAGCTCGCATCTCTCTGTATACGCTGGGCCACCGTATATATATATATATTCCACCGCTGAAGGGAATGCGGGAGTAGATGTGTGTAGAGGATGGAAGTTGCGGCTGAATGAACACGTTGCGCGATAAACTGCTGAATTGGCGCGAGCGGCCTCGTTAACGTTTCGTGTATTGTAAGCCGGCCGTTTGGCTTTTCCTGCGCGTATATATGGCTACAGTGCCATGAGCTGAGGCTTCGGCGAGACCTTGTGCTTGCAGTTATAAATATAATTTTATGGATCGAACCGATTTTGTTTCAACTATAAAAAATAATGTGAAGCTCGGATTTATTATCCAGCTGTTTTGTAGGCGAGGTTGGGTTTTAAAAACGCAATCTGAAGGCTCAGTGCTGAGAAATATAAGAAACGATTATAGATATACATATACATGGCAGTAGAGGATGGTATTGCTTAAACGGTACTACTACTCCTGGCGTAAATTTTACAAATAATTTTACCGAATAATAAAGAAAATATGTTGAGCAGTACAATAAAAAAAAGTTCAAGTGCGCAGGAAGTTTTCCGCGATTCATAAATATCTGGAGGGTGTTGGCATTACCAGCATCGCCTTCTAAGAATTTAGACTAAATTACGATCGATATACGTACCCGCGATATAGAGAAATGCACGAGCAGCCTAGAGTATGTATTATTGCATAGACGATAACTTTCATGATTGTGTAGAACGAAATAAGCCGTTGCAAGAATCGATGTTCGATAGATAAGTTTGTTTATCGTGGCTATCGCTAAGCCATTATCGATAATGCAAAATAATATTCCCGATAATGATTCATCATTTTTTATGGACACGCATTTATTACATAAAAATTTAATTTAGACCCTCAACTAGATCTATGTGTATTAAGCTTATATATATATATATATATTGTATTTGAATATATTAAATGACTAAGTTTTATCTAGTACTTATCGATAAGTTAAAAAATATATAATATATTTATTATTCAAAATGATACTCATACAGGGCTTCCACAGTACACAATGAAATAATACTTTATTTATTATTTAAATATGAATTATTATTTATAGCGTTGCATACAACTTCAATTCAAGTTGCATTCAATTTCAATTTGAGCAATTTTGTAAACTATTTGTCAGAAAATAATTTTTCAGTACCCGTATCAACGTCTGACTATATTCGGGGTTTTCCACTTAAAATATATTTTATAAGTGCAACATCCTATATTTTCAAAAATTCGAATGTCGGATATCAGCATTCAGTTTTTAAGTAATAAATCTTCTCTTTGCATTTCTCAAAGAGAAAATTTTTAAAAAGTGAATATAAATACTATAGGTTATTTCACCTACACTATCATCGATCCCGCATATAGAAAAAATAAATAAAACTAATTTAAATATTCAAATATACCATTTACTTTCAAATCCTGTTCCAAATTTCTAAAAAAGTCAGCAACTCCGCAGCTATAAACAATTGCAAATACAAGCACATTTCAGTCCAATTATAAGTTAGTGATTATTAACCAGAAGTAATCAATTGCGCGTTGTTCACTCATAAACGCAAAACAACGATTACTCGGCTAAACATCAGGCCCGGGGGCTCGCGATATCTTTACACACAAATTTGACCTCCGCATACATATAAATTCAGCTGCAGCGGGCCAAAAATGCTCGGCCGAATGGGCTTCTAATCCAAAGCCGGCAAGCACCGGGGGCTTCATTAGCAGCGCGCGCGAGCTTTGGCCATACAATCAGCATAGATTGCCGAGCTAGCTCAATAATATTCCGCATCGATTCTCAAAGGCCACGCGCAGAAATATTTTACGACGTGCAAAATCTCATTTTCAATTAGAAGTTCCGGGGGAGGGTAACGTCGATCTAGGAGAGGGGGGTCGCGTTGAGCTCAACATCCGCGCGCCTCATTCATCCACGGCTCGGCCGGATCATTTCAATAAATTTTCCAACGCTCCCTTTTCAAAGGCCGGAATGCATAATTTTATTAGCTGGATTTCTCTCTTTTTCCCGCTCCCTCTTTCTCCCTCTCTGCAGTATAACTCCGTCGTCGACTTTTGTTTATCCGCAGCTCATCGATTGAATATAACCGACTACTGTATATCCACGGTGAATGGATTGAAAAGGAATAGAGAGAGTGAGAGGAACCCACAAGTTCGATGAATATAAAAAAAAGAGAGGCGAGAAAGTCGACAAAGAGAGCATCTGTTCTGGTTGCAATTTGCAAAAGGGAGCAGAACTAGCGAGACTCGTGTCTTACAACGGCTCCCGATTGGCGCTGCTCTCTTTCTCTCTCTATCTCTCGGTCGACGCACACTGAAAAAGCAGCAGCAGCAGCAGCGCAGACGCTCGCACGAGCCGTGTATGGCTGCGTGTTATAATTAATGAAAACACTGATAAAGCCGATATGCCGCACTCTCTCGTAGTCTCTCCTCCTTCATATCTTCCTCCGCCTCCATACACCGTCTGCTGCGTGTACGCGTACTATATACGTCTGTATAGGACGTGTATATAGAACATCAAAGTAGGAATGCGGCGGCGGCGGCGGTGCCGCCGCTCGGAGCCGAGTAAGGAGATTAGAAGTTTGGCGCGAGAGAGCAGCGCACGCCGAAGCGCGAATTATTCAGGGGGCTTATTCAGGCCGTTCGCGGTTCGCTTTTAACGCGACTCTCTCTCTCTCTCTCTCTCTCTCTCACACACACACACACACACACACACACACACACACACACAC
>UELV01100541.1:0-12120 GCA_900490015.1 Megastigmus stigmatizans
GTTTTAAATATTTGTTACTAAATTCTACTTACTATTATAAAATAATAAGAAGATTAAAGATTAATAAAATTCCATTATAATAGTCATTTAAAATTAAACTTTCACGATTCTAAGTTCTCTCTTATTGTGTCAGTAATTCGACGAGACGAATAAAAATTCACTAAATATATATATTTACATTTTAAATTATATTTACATAGTAAATCAATTGATTTTTGAGCGATAATAACGATTCTCGAGTCAAGACCGGTTCTCGCTTTAATAAATAATTATTTGCAAAAATGCAATTTCAATAATTGAAAATACTGCAAAAAAGTGCAATTTATATGCAAACATCACGGAAAAAATTTGAGGAGACCCATTCAACAGGTAAGTAGAAATTTGTGTTTCATTTTACTCTTAGCATGAGCCAGAGACAAAGACGTGGACGTGGTAAAATTATGTCTCCTTTGGGGTGATTGATTTTAGTGAGTCCCATCGTCTCTCTCTGACACTTTGTAATTCAGTGCTTATTTTCAATGCATGTGGAGATAGTACGAAAAAAATTGGAACTAAAGAATTTGTGGTGTCACTAGCTAAATCCTACATACAAAACGGTCAGATGAAAAAACCAAAACATGAAACAATAAAACTGAATCAACAAAAAAAGTATTTCGGTTGTGGACGAAGACCGTTTTTGTTTTGTCAGTCTTGTAACATAACTCTTTATCAATCGTGTGTGAAAAATAAGCACTGAATTACAAAGTGTTAGTGAAAGGCGAGGAGACTCACTATGATCAAGCACCCCGGACAGTGAGAGGCGAGGGAACTTACTATAATCAAGTACCCCGGACAGTGAGGGGCGAGGGGACTCACTATAATCAAGCACCTCGGCCAGTGAGAGGCGAGGGGACTCACTATAATCAAGCACCCCGAACAGTGAGAGGCAAGGGGACTCACTATAATCAAGCGCCCCGGACAGTGAGAGGCGAGGGGACTCACTAAAATCAATCACCCCAAAGGAGACATAATTTTACCACGTCCACGTCGTTGTCTCTGGCTTATGCTAAGAGTAAAATAAAACACAAATTTCTACTTACCTGTTGAATGGGTCACCTCAAAATTTTTTCCGTGATGTTTGCATACAAATAGCACTTTTTTGCAGTATTTTGAATTATTGTCATTGCATTTTCCTTACAAAAAAAATTCATAAAGTTGCAAATTTCCGAATTTTTTAACTTTTTTTCGTGAAAAACACGCCATATTTTTTTTGCAGGAGTATTTTAACAAAAAATCGGTATCACCATTTGAAAGAACAGCTCAAAATACGTCGTATAATCTTTTACAAATTTTTTCAAACCTTTTCTTTATTTGAAAAAACGTCTTGAAAAAGATGTTGAAAATTCGGGGTCTTGGTCGTTAATGGGTTAAGTTCTTGTTTTACCTGCTCCCTCAGCTTGAACGATACAGGTCTACAAGCTGCTACTTTAGGAATATAATTTTCTTTTAATTTTATTTTGTAAGACTGACTTTCTATTTAGCCTATTTCTTTAAATACATCACTGTAATTTTCTTGATTTATTTTTATTTTATTTACATTTCCTTTCACCACATTTAATTTTTCTAATAACTCTTGTCCCAAAATTTGCTGAGCACATAGATTTACAACTTCAAATTTCACTTTATGCACTTGCTCAGTTGTTGGAATTTTCAGTTTTAGGTTACACTTACCTAATACTTTTATATTAGTACCATCATACGTTTGAAGTTGAGCTCTACTTTTTGACAATTTGATGTTTGTCTTTTTAAAAACTTTATTAAAATCTTCAACTGGCAGAACATGAACTTCTGCACCAAAATCTAATTTAAAACTTATTTCTGAATTTTCTATTTGCACTTTTTGTACCCAATTTACGCTTTTGTTTTCATTTTTATTAATTGATCCGATTGTAATTTTTGTATTTTCATTACTTTCATTGAAACTATCATTTTCAAGAACTTGCACTTTTTTATTTTTACTCAAACAGAATTTTGCAAAATGCCCCTTTTTTACACTTATTGCATTCTTGATTAAACGCAGGGCAATTTCTTGGCTCATGTGTTCTTCCATATCTATTGCACTTGAATTCACTTTTCTTATTTTTATTTTCAGTCCTTTTCTCGGAATTCTTTTCCTGTTGGCTGTTTTGCTTTCGGGCGCATCCTTTGTTTGTTTGTTTAACTTGGCTAACTTCTGCGCCAGTTATAACCTTTAACTGTTGTTGCGCCGTCTCAGCCACTCTACATATATTTATTGCTTTATCTAATGTCAAAGCATCTTCTCTTAGAAGTCTTTGTTTCACTTGTGGATCTTTTACACCACACACTATTCTATCACGGATCATTTCGTTCTTCATTTCACCAAAAATAGAATTAGCAGCTAATTTTTTGATTTCGTTAAAAAACGAATTAAAATCTTCAGTCACAGACTGATTTTTCATGCAAATATTATGCCTTTCTACTGTAATATTTGCTTTTGGCATAAAATAATCTTCCAGCGCTTTTAACGATTCTTCATAAGTTGCATTTTCTTTGTTTAGCGTATTGAAAATTCCGAGAATCTCCTCTCCTACACAATGCAAAAGTAATGCTTTTTTTATCTCATTGCTTTTCTTGTCACTTTCCGAAGCCGTTATATATAGTTGAAACCTTTGTTTCCACTGCTTCCACTTGGATTTCAAATCTCCTTCCAAGACAAACGGTTTTGGCGGATTAAGCATGATAGCTGACTGCACAGACAAAGCCATGTTTTGCTGTTGACCTGTATTATTTTCTGCGTTCAATATTCTCTATTTTGCACTGTTCACTTTAACTTTTCGATTATTCTACGATAATCTTACTGTTATCGATGACAACCTTATTTTCGACGCTAATCCAACTGCTACCGACGAGAACCTTAACTCTGATGACACTTTTGTCCAAAATCTCAACGGCACTTAAAAGCAACACGTTGACGATTTTTATATAATGCACACTACTACTGTCCGCAGCGCCATGTTATATTTTGTTAATTGAGGTTCTATAATTAAATAGTTTATTGTGTACAAGTTAATTACGGTTAAGATTTATTTATAATGAGTACAATGTTCGTGTAGGAGAATGCAAGCCGCCGCACGGCGTGGCACGCAGACAAGTATTAACTTATAGTTACATGGACGCCTTACATGTAGTCGTGGAGCTAGTTACCAGTCATACGCATCTACATGACATAAATCGAGCTCAGGTGCCAATTAATTTGTATATATCCGCAAGAGTAACACGTTCATTTTTGCAAAAATGAAATCGTTTCTTTTTAGATATATAGAGGTAAAGACGTGTTAAAAATTGATATATAGGGTATGAGATGGTGCAGTTTTAATCACGCCTTTATAAGCAAAGTCCCTTAGAATGCACAAGTACACTTATATTCCTACTATCATACAATGTATGATATAATAAAAAATATTTTGTTTACGAAATTATTAAATGTTCCCAAGCGATTTTTTAACCTTCTTAACTATGTTCCTTTAAACAAAACTAGATATAAGGCATTCTTTCAGATCTATATTATATCAGATCAAGCATATATATAAAAAGTATAAATGAAGAATAATTTTTGTTATTATTTTTAAATTTTTTCGGGGCTTGAAGGACAACAATCAATTAAACAGGCTGTTAACGAACAGATTATCACTTTCGAGGGAGGGTAGAGCGGAAAATTCTAAGCATAAAACCATTATGAAACTTTTCAATCCGATCAGTAATTACTGAGTAATAATCGATTGAAAATCAGTCGATCGCGCCAATCAGCGTAGAGTTATAGCCGCAAGCGGAGCACGAGGAGTACAGAGTGGCTATAGCTCTACGCTGATTGGCAATAAAGTAGTTTTGCTAATGAACAATATTCATTTAGTGAATTTATTTTAATTTAATATTATTTTAATGTTTATATCCAAGTCTAGATTTTAATTATTAAAAAAGAAAAGATCTTATCCTTATAGGAATAGATATTTGCACGCTATTTTGTATTTGCGATTAGCGCATCGATACGCTGAGACGCCTCAGAGACAATATTCATACTCGTACAGGGTACGCGACCAATACAAGCCCGCGTCACGTGTTACGTGTGAGAAAACAGCGGACGAACACATGCAATACCTATAGGTATACATATAGCGCTCAGCCGCTTGTCCGTCCGAAGACTAGGTCAACGCAGTGAGCGTCTATGTTTTCAGCTAAACGAGTAGAACAGGGAAGGTTAGCACTGACCATCCCGTTCCCCGGTGCTTCTGCCGTAGCGCGGAAGCTCTGCCTACTTTCTCCTTTGTCGCCGGCGCGGTAACGGCGGCGGGAGCTGATTGGCTGATTTTCTAAATTTTCAATTGCCTATAACTCCAAAATTATTCATTTAATCGGAAATCGGAAAAATTACGTATGTCTTAGAATTTTCTCCTCTATCCGGTGGATCTTTTTGCGGCATAGATAGAGGGACACCCTGTATATTGTTCTAAAGGCTGCGTCACAGACCCTGTGATTACGACACTATAAAAGGATGCGCGTGCTTATCCCAGAAAGAAGCAAAATATTTTTTACTGATATCCCAGAAATAATAGTATTTAATTTTGTGGGATCCCAGAATTAAACAAATTTATTTTCTCGGATCCCCAAAATAGTAAAATTAATTTTCTGGAATATCCCAGGAACAAACAGTACATATAGAATGGATCTGGGATATCCCAGAAAGACGTAAAAATGCCAGAAACACACATTGCATGCTCAAAATCGTCCCAGAAACTGGCGTTACGCATATGTATATCTTATAAATGAATAATTTGAAGGCATATATAATGCAGGTTCGACCAAGCCACGTTAATTAGAAAAATCAAATTTTTGATAAGACAAAGGAACTGTAAAAAATATAACTTAGAAATTTATATAATTATAATAGTAGATGTACGGATATTTAAAATCATATCAATATACTCAATGAACAGAATTTAAATTTTATCTCGTACTAAATACATATATTTGATAAAATAAAATAATAATACAGATTTAGAATACTGGTAATTTATTTTCTAAAGCTAAGTTGGATAATACAAAATATAATCATTATGAGTAGGCAACGCGCGGCGTGAGCTCGCGCGAGAATAGTACCTAGCTTTACAGTACGGAACACCCGCTTATGAATTTTGCCCAACTTGCGTGAAACGCTATTTAGAACGAGCCGTATGACTTGAACGAGCGCTGTTGCCAAATTGCACCTACGAATACAGCTCTGAAGAATTCTCCTGATTTTCGAATAACTGCCGTGGATATCTCCTCTCTCGTTTGCTGACCACTTTGGGAGAGAGATGCCTCTTGTAGCTGCACGGAGTCTTCTCCCATACTAGGATTCTGAGGATATGCGAGGGTGAACATATGCCTAAAGTTCACTCTCGCTCTTTCGAGCCTTGTACTCGACATTGGCACTTTCGGCATTCTCGTCTCTTGAGACAGCTGTTCGACTTTGGCGGTCAGCACGCTTATTGCATTTCCCTGTTTAATAACACAGGCCGACAAATTTTAAAGCCAGAGACCAGACCTAACATTTCCGAAGGATTTTGATGCGCTGAATCCGAATCCGAGCTCAAAATTGCTCCTGTACGTCAGGTTTTCAAGATATCCTAACCTAAAAGTGCAAAAAACGCGTTGTTTAGCTGTTTTTGAGGTTATGTAACCGAACACGAAAAATGTCTACCACAAAAGCTAATATGGAATTTGAAAGTACTAATCTTCCCCTTTCAAACCTACTTGGATTTATTAGGATATCTTTATTTTTCACCAAAATATTGTAATTTGAAATTTTTTATTTTAGCGTTTTAACCCATTAACGCTGAGGTGTTCAGATTTATACAACGCATTCTCTATTGCTGACGGTACGATATTTTTTCTTCAAAATATTATCTCAGGGGTTTTCGAGGGTACCCTTTCTATTGCCGGTGTCAGTTTTTTGTTATAATCCCTAGAAGATCCAATATGGCGGCCACAATTTAGGGCTTTAAAAAAGAACAAAGGATCCCGCACAAAATACCAACAAAAAAGCGTGCAGTCGTTTGGAACCAAACTTCGCACATTGATAAAACAAAAGAAGACGGACTGCGCGGATGCTACTGCGCACTCTGTGTGCATTCTAATGTTCACATTCGCTGTATATGCGCGCCGTTCTACAAAGAGAGATCACGTTTGAGTGTCGGGCTAACGGTTGGATGCGTAGGTAATAAAATTCTTTTTGTGTTTGAAATCTGTCTAGCGGTTACATTTCGTGTCGATCGTGATTTTTGTATATAGTGAGTTTTAGAATTTCCACGTTACTGTTCATTACAAGAAAAAAAATGAGTTCAAGAACTCCTTGCGCTAATAAAGTTAATACGTTTTGTCACGTTTGTGGAAAGTATGAAATGGAGAAATACCGTCGATCAATTAATGATTCGATAAAAACGTCATACTTCAACTGTTATGGGACTTCAATGAAAAATTTGGATAAACCGTGGGTACCAACCTCAATTTGTCATGCTTGTAGATTATATTTGTTAAATTGGGAAGATGAAAGTACCAAGACGCAGACTGTTATTCAACCACGTGTTTGGCGCGAGCCCAACGATCATGATACTGATTGTTACTTTTGCTTATGCAAAACAGGAGGTTTTTCTAAAAAGTATTTGGAGAAGATCGTTTACCCTGATGTAAAAAGTGTTACACCAGCCAAGATTGGTATTAGAAATCACTCTAAAAACAAAAGTGACCGATTAACTCACGAATCAATGGATACTGACGAACCTAATGCAACTGAAGATTCTTCTTGGGAAGAATCAGATGATGAAAGTCCTAAATTTTTTGACCAAGACGGATTAGACGATTTTATACGTGACCTTGATCTTCCAAAAGATGTGTGTAATCGTATGCGTCAGACTCGCTTGCCTTTCATCGGAGGCTTTCGCAATTTCTTGTATCGCAGTTAACAATGCTTCGAAATCTGTCTCCGACTTGTATTCTGTGCTTCTTCCGAGAGTATCTTCTCCGTTTCACGCTGATCCGCCATCTTCATCTGATTGTGACAGGTCTACCCCCTGTCCCAAAACGCAAAATAAGGGCGGCCCTAATTGCTGGCTACGCTGCTAACTCTGCTACCGCATATAAAATCACGCGTGTATACTTACTCAGTGCAAGGAGTGTGCCAAGCAGAAACTCCTTGCTCCTATCCTCTCTTGTGAACGGCCGGCCTGTCCGTTCACCCGCAAAAACCTGCTGAAGATATGGGAGGCTTTCGTCCCACCTCACGCCACTTGTTGTTCGATTATTCGAGGAGATGCTCCTTGAACCCGGTAGCTGCTTCCCTCGCTCGCGCGCGGATTTTATTAATCTAATTAATCTAATTATCTGTTCGTGTTCGGTCCTTGCCCGCGAAAACGCGTGATATTTAGGTATCTAATAACCACGCGTCAGAGACTATAAAAAACGAAAATAAAAATAAAAACCCTATGAAAAATTAAAAGACTATAGAAAATAACTAAAAAATAAAAAGTAAAAACAATAGAAAAACTGTCAAAAACGCTTAAATTGGCTCAAAATAACCCCTTTTTGAGCTTTAACATGATGGTACATTACGCTACAAGTGTGCAAAGGAGTTAATTACCGCACAAATCGGATTTCCTGCCCGAGCGAAGCGAGCTGATTGACACTATTGTTACATAGGACACCTAGCTGTCCTATTATTTTATTCATTGGAGCGTAAATATCATTTCACAATAAAATGCATACATCACCGCATTCCAAAGAAGCGCAACTCGTAGCTGACCACACCATAAAATTCAAGTGTCAGCAAACGCAGCACTTTTCTACCCAGCAACAGTCAAATTGACGACTCTAAAAAAATCGCACGAGGCGATTTTTACCACTTCGACGACCTCCATTGAAGCACAATAAAAGTAACCCCATCGGGCCGTATCGAGGAGAACGACCCAACATCTGAACGAGGAACCACTGACCGATCGCCGCGCAACGCAGCTAGAACCACTCCACAGAATCATCGTATAGTGAATAAACTAAGTATAAAGTTCTCCAGCCTTCGAGTCATTTAATTTAGAGAGTTAGACGATACCGAATCCACATAGAGAGAGAGAGAGAGAGAGAGAAAGAGAGAATCCTTTTATTTAACTTATTACTAATTTTACCATTCTCTCTCTCTCGTTACAGTTATCATACATGACACTATTATTGAGAGACTGTAAAACCGTTAATAATATATGTATCAGTTTATAGCATAGTTCAGTCAACAAATGTAGCCTTTTCACTTATAACTATAGAAAATCAAAATAAAAGTTAAGCCCCATAAAAAATAAAAAGTCTAACAATGAAACCACCAGAAAAAATAGAAATCACCATCAAAAATAAAAACATCATAAAATATGCAAACCCAATAAAAAATTAAAGCACGATAAAATATAGAATCATGAAAAATACAAATTCCATGAAAATGAAATCCCCACAAAAAATAACAAGACTAAAGATGAAACCATCAGAAAAAATGAAAACAGTATTAAATAGCAAATCCCAATAAAACGTAAAAATACCATAAAAGAAGCAAAAGAAATTAAAAAATCAATACCCCATAAAAAAGACACCAGCATAAAAAATTAATACCCCATAAAAAATAAATAGACTATAAAAAAATAACTAAACCCTAAAAAATTATAAAAACCATAATAAATCCAAACTCCATAAAAAATTAAAATCCCATAAAAAGGAGACCACGATAAAAAATTAATACCCCATAAACAATAAATTGACTATAAAAATGAAAATAGCATAAGAAATAAAATGTCGATAAAAAATAACTAAACCATAAAAAATTAATACAAAAAATAAATAGACTATAAAAAATAACTAAACCATAAAAATAAAAATGCCATGAAAAGGAGACCACAATAAAAAATTAATACCCCTTAAACACTGAATAGACTATAAAAATGAAAACACAATAAAATATAAAAAGACGATAATAAATAACTAAACCATAAAAAATTAATACCCAATAAAAAACAGAGTATAAAAAACGAGAACACAACTAAAAATGGAAAGACCGAAAAAAATAAAAACTATAAAAAATGAAAATAAAAATGTTACGTCACGCTATTGCGCAACGGGTCGAAATGAATCGACTGTTGGGCCCTTTTGAGTCTAGATTCGAAAATCTAATAACTCGGGACGGCCCTGCAAACTATGTACATCTCCCTAGGGGAGAGAAGTAGAATTGACAGGATGGACCGCTGTGTCTTCCTAGGCTTCTAGATAGTCAGAAACTCTTGTGATTCCAAGAGTTTCCCACAATCGCCCAGTAAGGTACAAAGCAGACGCTAATGATAGGTTAGGAGGAAGTTTGGAAAACCTACTCCAGGTGCTTTAGCACAAAAAGCGCAAGATTTTCCGGAAAGGAATACTGAGTGTTGTAACTGTTTATGAAAGAGAGAAAGATATGTGAATTTATGATTAAAAACTTACTTTTATTGCAATTGTACAAAATTTCACTTATTATTACACTATTACACTTTTAGATAGGCACTCGAGGGCCTATTATTGAGCGCGGCGGATTATTTTACACTGGCTGCTGTAGTGGCTGCTTGGCTGCTTGTAGTGGCTACTGTAGAAGCACAAATGTCTGGAGCACTATGAAACACTGGGTTCGGAGATAGAAACACTGAATTGCTTGAAGCGCAATGCTGTTTGGAGTTCGGATGTAGAAGTTCGGAGATACTGACTGGAGTACGATGCTGGAGTTTGGAATTCGGAGATAGATGTATTGATTGGAGCGCGGTGCTGGAGTTCGGAATTCGGAGATAGAAGTTTGAGTGTAACTGACTGCTGGAGTTCGGAATTCGGAGTTTGTAGAATTTGAATGTTTCGAGTTCCGGAGACGGACTCCGGAATCTCTACTGAATGTTGCAGCGTGATGCACGTGCTTTTAAAGGCAATGACCCCCCTAATTTTCCGTAAGCGTATGTAGGTCAAGGTAGGAGGATGTCATTGGCGATTGGTTGATAAGTTTCATTGGACAACCCTCTGATGAGCAGTGGGGCAGTTCGAGACTCCGAGTTCTCGGCGGGTTGATAGGTTTTCCCCAACTCATTAGGTTTTTGTCCGGCGCTGATTTTTATGGTCCAAGCGCATGTTCGGCGGACTAACTGGTTTTCCCAAACTCATTAGGTGCTGTTCTGTGTTGGCCCAGTCATTTGCGACGCAGGCGTTGAGTTTAATTGTGTAGGGATAATTATACGTAATATTAGGTTTATGTGTATATTGGATAGGGCGACTAATTGTTGGGTTTTCCTGGAGTGAGGATACGTAATATTTGGTCTATGTGTAATGATATAGTGGCAAACTTGGAATACATGAGCTTAAGAATAAAAGTAAATGAAAATAAAATCCTATGTTTTTCATAGGATGTTACAAAAATAAAAATAAAAACACCATAAAAATAAAAAGACTATAAAAAATTAATACCCATAAAAAATAAATAGACTATAAAAAACGATAATAAAAATAAATATAAAAACGTCATAAAAAATGAAAACACCATTAAAAATAAAAACTCATTAAAAAATAACGAGACTAAAAGAAATAACTAAACCATAAAAAATAAAAGCACCATAAAAATGAAAACTCTATAAAATAAAAAGACTAATACTGAAAATACCACAAAAAATGAAACACCATAGAAAATAAAAAGACTGAAAAATCAATTAACCAAGCAATTATCTACTGAACGGACAATTAAATTGCAAACGATTTGCGCTTGTTTTGTTATAATCAAGTGTTGCTTGCATGCTGTTGTATGTCGGGGGCTCTTATTGTATTTTACGCTCCAAAAACCAATTTTTGTGTTTTTTTCGTAGGATTGCATTTGCAAAATATGCTAGCGATTCCGCAATTTTGGAAATTCTTTACAGAACATAATTTATTAGTTAACGCATGGGAAAATAGCTGTAGTCGCTTGGAGGGCATATGGATATTTACTATATAATAAAATATTCAATTACTTTGTAATACATGCACTTACGCAATTATTTATGGAACCGGCAATTAATTTTGTAAACGAATGGCGCAGTTTTTGTCATATTTAAGTTAGCCTACGAAGAGCAAAGGTGGTTTTTCTTATTTTATGCTGCCAAGACAGTTTTTAATTTATTTCTTAAATACTCAAAAATACCCTATTTTTCGATTAAGCTTGCAAAATGTGCTAATGATTCCGCAATCTTGAGAATTTTTTTGTAATATGGTTTGAATATTGTTCTTTTAGTTCACCGATCTTTACGCTTCTCCTTTCTACCTTTCGCTGCCGTTTATGCTGATCGGTGTAGCTTCCCGTTGATTCAACAATTAATAACTCGGAGGGTACTTGTCAGATCGAAAAACGAGAAAGATACGTGGTTCTTAAAATTCTGCGATCTATCGAATGGTATATAGCCTATGTGGTGAAAGCCTGACATCCTGTATATTTAGGTACACTTACAATTTTTTTAAATATAATACCGTAAATATGTTTAAGCTTCTTGCCTTCAAATTAAAATGTACTAAGCCCGCGTAACCTTTCGTGCAGAAAGTCATGTGCCATCTTATGCACGAAATCCTACACGATTTCTTACAGGATTTTTTCATACGGGAGGTTATTCTATGTTTATCCTATGCCAGAGCATTTCAAATGTATTTTTTAATATATTTTCAATATTTATATCACCTGTACATTTTTCATGAAATTAAGCGTGTCCACATTTAAACCAACTATTTGATTTTAAGACTAAGAGATTTCCAATTTATTTTATATAAATATCGAGTTATGCATGTGCTGCAAGTAAATAATTGTATTTATATACTCAATAAAAGATTTTTATGTTGTAGGGCATTTGGAAGAATATTGTGTTTATGCTGTCCTCGAAGAATGAGAAGACGGTATCAACGTGCATTTCGATGTAAATCAAATCAGGTAATTTTACACTTAAACATGCGATTATTTTCCTACAAATTTTACGAACCTTTATTCTAATATTAAAATAGAATTTTATAACTATTAACATACAAACGCCCCCC
>UELV01100543.1:0-11916 GCA_900490015.1 Megastigmus stigmatizans
ACACACACACACACACACACACACAGAGGATAGGATGTAGCTATGGCGTCTCACCCGAGGCTAACTTCCACGACCTTTTCATCTCGTGGCGCGGGCCGTAAACAAAGTGCACCGATTCCACACACCGGGACCCTCTCTCTCTCTCCTATATAACATCATCTCGTATAGCCGCTATATTTCAATGTGCATACAAGAACCCGAGAGGGAGAGAGAGAGAGAGAGCAAAAGATTGTTCCGCATATAGCTCGTGGCTCTAGGGCTCTAGTCGAGCCGCGTATATACGTTGTCCGACCGTTTTTATTACAACTTCGGAAATCGCGCTCTCGAGGACTGCGCGAATCGCGTTTACATGCGCCGTATAAGATGTATATGAAATGCGTGCGAGCTGCACAGACATACACACACGGCCACTTGTGTGTACTCTTTTTATTCCGAATGTGCACCAGTGGAATATGTCTACGAGGCTACGTACTATGTGTCCGTGTAGTACGATATGTTCGTTAAGCCTATGCGTGGCTGAGGGCATTAAAGTGTTTTAGGTACGTGGCGAGGGACACGAGCTCATCGAGCGTTGCTACCTTGAACGTCGTGTTAAGGTGGTTTTCTGTTATTCGCTGTGCGCCCCGGCGTTGAGAGATCGCGTTATTTATGCTAATCCCTACAATGCTTTGGGTGAAGATTATTATATAGCCGGTCGGTGATGACGACTTTTGGCGAGCGCTCTTTTTTTCGGGCTTTGAGAAAAAGTAGTTGAACACGTCTAAAGCGATATTATGGGATGAACACGAAGAAGCTACAAAAAGTGAAATATTTAATGCCGGACGAAATCACTTATGTTTATTTCAAGCTTGCTTCAAATTTATTATCGTATATCGTAATACATGGTGTATTAGAAACAAGAGCCACAAAACTACCTTACAACGTTCAGCGTTATAATAATTTAGCAAAAGCACAAGGCACAATCATCATAGCCATTTTTTTCACACATAAACTCGCGAAGCATTTCCGCTATGTACGAGGGCCAAGCGCGAAACTGACCCCAGCGGCGCAAAGTGTGCGCTGCAGCATTGTATAAATTAAGAGTACGTTGGCGCCGAGCTCGCGCGCGTTCGGTGTCAGACCGATGCCTCATGCCTAAGTATAAGCAACGGCGGCTCGCGAAGTACAGCGGCAATTAAAAGCTTCGAGCTCGAAACACAGAGGGCAATTAGTTCGTCCATCGGAAAAACACGGTATAAAGAATTAAGTCACTTTACAGCGACGTATATAAGCTTTGCCGTATCGGTAAAAGGATAGCGGAACTGAGCGCTGTATCTGCGTGTGTCTCGATGTCTATCTGCCGGGCGTATAGGTGATGGGATATTTTGCATTGGAAAACGAATTTATCTCTGTATAATCGGTGCACTGTATGGATTGCTTTCTATTTATTTAGGTCCGATGCGAGCTGAGTGAATAGTTTGGATTTAAATTTCTCGGAAATAGTCCCCACCCAGAGTATGAGAGGGTGAACGTTGTAACGCGTCCCGATCTCATTCACGCCTCGTCGCGTAAACTCGAGAGCACATCGGGAGAGCGCGAAAATACACTTTTTTCTCTTTCTCTCTCTCTCTCTCTCTCTCTCTTCGACACAGCGACAAGTATATATATATATATATAATGTGAGAGAGATGCGAGCAGATGGATCGCAGATGCAAATTGCGCTCGACAGAGATTACCGGCTGGTGGCAAAACAAATTCTGCACAGCTGCTAGGCATCGAGTCCGTGTTCTCGCTAAAATTATGACGCCGCAGCCTCTGGCAGCCACTAACTTTTTACCCGAACCTTTAACTTTCAACCCCTCGCGGCCATAAATAGATTCATTTATTTTTATTTATCACATTAAAAATCATTTTTCTGGTATAAGACTTTTAGTGCAATTCTTTAAATGAACAAAAATTACTTATCATTATACGATCTGATCGTTAATGGTTTGAAAAAGTTGATTCACCGAGTCACGATCTATATTCTCGGTGCAAACCAAAGAGCCTGCGTGCGAGCTCATAACGTCGGAACTAAATTCACTTAGCGTATATATATGAAAGAAAAAGAGTTGCCCTCGACCGCTTATACATCTACATTAGCAATGATTAAAAGCGCTCATCTCTACAAAGTCACGTGTATATAGCGCGGATCTCGCTTGCTCGCTTTGACGCGTTACACTGCAGCGACTCCGTGCGAGCCTGTTTTTCATCCGCCGCGATTTACATACGATCATGTCCGTCCTAAGAAAACCTACCTTATAAATCCTAATCAAGACAAGCTAAACTGCTACACTTCTGCGCTGAGAGGATGCTTACTTATATAGACACGAGAGAAAAAAAATAAGAAACCAGAGCAACCCCCGTGTGTTCAAAGTGGTAGAAACACTGGTGTGTGTGTGTGTGCGCCAAAGAAACGCGAAGGAATATCCTTGGCGAGAAACAAGCGACGTGGTAATTTCAATATTAATGACCGAAGAGAACCGAGAGGGTAAGAGAAGAAGAACTTTAATGGCGCACTGGACGCTGCTGCCGCTGCTTCTATTCCACCCGAGGAATCCAACAAATGCGGCAGAGGAGTGTATATGTACGAAGCTGCAACGATCTCTGAGAGAGAGAGAGAGAGAGAGAGAGAGAGAGAGAGAGAGAGAGACTCGTTGCGACTCGCAAGAGTTTTCCTCGGCTGTGGCTCTTTTAATTGAATCGAGTTGTTTGGCAGAGCCGAGTGTTCGCGATGCCTTGCGCTGAGCGGGGATTATTAATAATTAGCGATTTGATTATTAATGGCTGGGTTTTTCCTAGGGATGCGAATGGGAATGCGGAGAATGAATTGACCATGGTTATAGTGTGGATTTTTACTGTGCATTGGTGATATTTTTTCTATAGTTGATTGTGTTAGGAGTGTTTAATTTATGAATTTGTCATGCTGGCATGATAGCGGGATTATCGATGCTAAGTGCGGTAAAAAGTGAATGAGTTATAATTATCGGGATAATGAATGAGCCATTTTTTATGATTAATGATGCAAATGTAAACTACTTTAATCGTACAAATGATTTAATCGTCAAACGTTTATCATTCGGGATAATTAGTTTCTCGGATAGTTATCAATAAGTTCATTACCTTAGTCTCGCATTAATAACTACGATTATTTTTCATTTGATTGCGAGCTATTTTTAGATCAACAGAAATTGCTATTACATCTGTTTTCGTGAGTTGAAGTTGAAATAATTTGGAATGCGCAGCTAAACGTTCTTTTAATCCGTATATTTTTTTACCTCTTTTACAATGTTTCGCATGACTGGAACCATCGATTTGTACAGAAAAGATGTATAACAAAACGTAAAGTAAATCCAACGATACACAAAAAAATATAGGTATTACGAGAAACGAAGATATTTTTTTTTCGTTGCCTACCTACAGTGATATAAAAGTGGTATAATCCTGTTGTAAAGTACCTCGATCTACAAGGTCCAATAATCCGCATTCCAATAATAAATATTATATTATACTGAATTTTATAGCTGCACATCCCCGTTTACTTCTCGTGCTAGCTGCATCCATCGATCTCGCATTATCTTTTTAGCGGCTTTCGAGCTCTCGTTTCTCTTAACCCTTCGACGCGTCTCCCCCTCCAGTGATCACGAACAGGCGCTACTTAAACGAACGATAATTAACGAGCTACGAACTCATTGGATCGCGCGCGCTCGAGAGAGAAGCGAGAAATCAGGTGCAGAGAACGGCAAATCGAGCTCGGGGAATTAATGCGGTGCTCCTCGCGTTGAGTTTGAAAATCGATTCGTATATCTGTATAACTCGGCTTCTGACGTTTTTCTTTTTTTGTCTATATCCATGGCTTTCGCGGAATTGCTGACTCGACTTTGCGCGGAAGCGTTGACCACGCGGGTTCTTTTGCAACGTGGAGATATTTTAATAAAGACATTAATAATATAACGATCCGAAATGAGTTGGTTAGTAGTTGCGTGTTGCGAGCGAGTAAGTTTTATAATAAATTTAGAATGTTTGCTGGACTTCGGCGGGCTGGTGTGTCGTAAGTCGTTTGCACTCGTAGAAACGTTTTTCTGACCTCGATAGGAAAGTAAAAATGTGCAAGTAGATTTTCGAGCGTGTGATTTGAATTCTAACGACAGTGTTGGTGTTCGCAAAGAGGTTGACCCACTATGTCAATGAAATCATTTTGAATTCCCAGTTGACTGTATGCGAAATGTACTTTACGTATGAATGCTGTGTATATTTTTAATACGAACTTAAAAAAAATCGAAGGAAAAAATGAAATGATAAACTGGATTGCATCTCTGTAAAAGTGGAAATTGAACGATTTCAATGACGGTTATAGCTGATCAGGTTTCATAAGAGATACTTAAAAGTGGAAATATAGTTTTTATAATGATGTTCACAAACTAATAGATGATGGTAATCAGGTTGTACTATTTATAACGTTCCATAATTAAACGTATACATAAAAAGTTATACAATCTGGCACAAGTGAGCATACAATCATGCGGACTTCATAATTGCACATCCTGTACTCTTACATCATCTAGATTAATCACACTTAATTTCACACAAAACAATTAACTTTTTTCCGCTCAGCCGTTGACCAACTCCATTACAATAAAATCTAAAATTTACTGACTATACTCAAAAAAAGTGTACGGCATATATATATATATATATATAAAAGTCTCGTAATCGTAAGAACCAATCACGTCCACCTCTACAACATACCGAATCTTTCCTTCGCCGCATTTTTCACTTTTTACCCAACCCAAAAGAGCAAACAAGTATCACTGGTTATATAGACGGGATAGAAAAGCTCTCTCGGCCGGTAACATCTCGCTCGTCGCATCGGAGTTAACGATCTCGTACAGAGCGGAAAATTCCGCGCGTGCGCTCGTATATATGTACCGCGCATTGCTCGGCTCGTATGTGCATCCACGATTATACGCGATGTAAATCACTCGTGCAGCAGCAGCAGTGGCGGCGGCGTCGACGGTGCTTCGATTCAGTCGCGGCTCGCTCTTTTTTCCACATCGCACCGAGGATGCGCACCGGATATCTATATAGGGAGCGGACCGAGATGGAGTGTGAAAAGTTTCAGGAAGATTCCCCTTTTTTACCGCTATAGCGATCGCCTGATTAGCGTTCAGAGAAGATTTTCCAATAGTTATAAGACGTGAAGTTTGCGAGAGAAAAAAATGTAGAAATTTGCATATAGGTGTTATTTACTGTTACGAAGCTTCGACAATAATGTTATTGGGTAACTGTCTTTGTAAAATAGCTACAAAAGTTTCTCTTATCAGTACCGGTATTATAACGCGTGTAGTTGAAGATAATTCCCGCGTAGTACACGACGCGATATAATTGAGTAAAATAGTGACAAACGTTTGAGATAAACTTAAATAGTCGCAGCTATTTAGAAATTAAAATGATTTGTACATTGTAAGACAGTTATTCGTATATTATTTTGTTGACCATTTATAAACTTTATCGGCTTGTCCCATTAACATTATTATAATAAATGCGAAAAGAAAAAAAGAAATGTGCACAGCATCACATTTAGCAAAATTCACCACCGCGTCCTCTTAATCGTCACACTTTCTCGAATGAAAAAACCGACAAAAATACCAAGGTCCCCCGGTGGCCGCGCAACAAACGTTTATTTCCCAATTAGCCGTACCCGGTAATAATAGCAAAACCATCGGCATTACACAGTTTCGACCATACGAATCCTCCTCACGAAGGAGCAGAGAGAGAAAGAGAGAGATCAGCCAAATAACAGCATGCGCTCCAGCTACAGTCGATTTCCTTCTCTCGCCGGGAGGCTCTCGCGCGGTATCTTTTCGTTCCAACGATCGCCTGCTACGCCACGCGCGACTGTAGCCACGGCATTAAATACATTTCGCATAGTTGCCCCATGGCGACGATATTCCACCGTCACGATAACATTCGCGAGTCCGCGTCTATATCCGCGTTACGCGCTTCTGATGCTCTCTCTACGATGTGGGAAAGCACTTTTCCCCGGTATTTTGCATGTGTGTGTGCGCGGGTCAATTACCGATCGAACTTTTTTGCGCTCTAGGCGCGGTTCGAAAGAGGTTCTCTCTCTTTCTCTTTCAAAAATGATTGCCTCGACTCGATAGAAATCGACGATCGTTTTTTTTATCCTCGTCCACGGTACCTCTCTTTCTTTATCGATTTTCACGGGAACGATGCTTATATATACATGTGGTGGAAGTTATTACGCGGGGTTATATCGGCGAAGAAACTACTTAGTATTGGAAATTGTTTTAATAACAGGCTTTTTGCCTAATGTTTAGCTGATATTTTTATGGAATTTGTTTTAGTTGCGGCTACTTATGCTGTCGGGATTTTTTATGCACCGCGCGAGATTGGAGTGCTTTATGTAACGTTACGATAAACGGCTGCGAGTGAAGTTGCCCCTTTGATTTTAATGATTGGAGGTATCGGGACTCTACATAGTTTATTGAAAGTTCGAATGGGCTGGCGCGCTGTTAACCAAATCGTAATTGAAATTTATTATTTGCGATGAAAAAAAATCGCGAAGAAGAGTGTAGCATGCACTAAAGTTGAAACGAAAAGCGAGGGAAAGCTCTAATGAATTTTCATTCGAAATTTCGAAATCAATCAAAACATTGATATAAAAAAAAAAGTAACATTCTCACAAGCATTATTAATGCAATCTTTCACTCAACCGCTGCACCTCTGGCCATTCTCATAGCAATAATACCATCAGCCTCTGAAATATCAAGCTTCTCGCAGCGGCAACGAGCTTCGCCTATCTCGGAAACTTCCGTCTCGCAGTCGCCCTCAGCAAAGTCACGACACTTTTTGGCCATCGTACACACGCAACGACCTCGTACACCTCGTCTCTCTCTCTCTCTCTCCATCCTCTATATATGTATATAAGTACAAGCAGAGCGCGAGCCGAGCGATACTGCATAACTCAGCGTGCGCACCGCGGGCTCTTTTTGCGCGCGATCGCCTTTTCCCGGTATACCCACCTTAGACCTGACTCACCGAGCCTACATAAGGTTATAGCAACGCCGAGCGAGATCCACCTTGGTATTAACTATACTGCCGCGAGGATGCGGCTTTTTGCAACGCTGCAGCAGAGAGAGAGAGAGAGAGAGAGAGAGAGAGAGAGAGAGAGAGAGGAACGGCCTCTGCGAGAACGCGGGATTGCTGCTGTTGCTTGGCCTCCTATTTCTATCGTCATTGAGACTATTGCTTTCTTTTTACGGGGCGAGTTGTGTGTGTGTGTGTTTTATCGCTCGCCGTTCGATCTACATTTTAGGGAAGGAGAATGCGAGGAGTTAATTTTAATTGTACGATAAACCCAAATAGATCGGTATACGGTCTCGTTGCTTTATAATTGATTTTATTGACTGCCGTAGTCGTACACGGCTTCGGGGAAGTGATAACACTGAACTTTCATGGCCGAGCTGCTTCGAGCTGAAAAACGCGGAGTATATAACGCTGGATTTTGCTAGGTGTGATTTTACGATCATCGGTCTTAATCGCGAAACCAATCAAGAAGATTTAATCAATGACGATTATACATTAGAAAGTAAACGGTATTCCTATAAATTATCATTATGTCAGTCAAACAGATCGGCTTTGTAAAGTAAAAGACAGTGCAACCCTAACAAGTCCTCGATATCGGAATCCATTTATACAGGTCGCATGGCGCGGTGTCCACATCGAACAATGAAATCCGACTAAAGAGGAAGAAGAGCATATACGGCGGTCCAAACGAACGAGAAGAAGCACTTCATCGCGAGTCCTCGTCAGAGAGGGAGAGACGCAATCGGTGCCATCGTCGAATCGACAATGAGCCGTCGACGAAAAACATACGGAGGAGGAAGCAGCGGTGGCCCTTCTCCACCTCCTCGGGAAGTAAAATTAAGGCAAATGAAGCGTCGCTGCCGCTGCCGTCGAGGGGGCTCGATTTTCTCTTTTGCCGCGGCGGTGCCCCTTTGACTCGGCGCGCCGAGCGCTAAGTGATCTTAAGCAGGGCCTATCAGGCCACGCCAGATTTGACGCGTGATTTGACGGGCGAGTGGTCGCCGCCGACGTTCTCTCCTTCTTTATTTTTCCATTCGCCTTGTCTCTCGTCTTATATATATATGTGTAAGGGGTTCCAGCGAATCCGGCGATGACGACCGAGACGACGCGGTGGCTCATTTTCGGACGCCTAATGACGAGATTGTTGATGCTGCGAGATGAGGGAGGCAGAAGGAAAGAAGATTGGATGGACGGGAGCTTTTATGCTTCTTTGGCGTTTTTTTTTTTTCTTCTTTTTGCGCTCGTTTAGTCGGTGATTGCATCCGTGCTCCGTTTAATATCAATCTCGCTAACCGCTTATAGCTTGGAATTTAGATAAAGACTGCGTGGCTTCAGCTTTGAATAATAATTGTTAGCTTAGTTTTGAGAAAGATTGTATATATTCTTGCGCGAGTCAAAGTTTCGTTGTAGGAACGATTAAAACAGAGAGAGGCATAAAACTAATTCGATGATGCTTGGAAATTTTTGGAACAACCGAAAGCAGACTGTATATACGCGAGATTAAAAATTTAAATTGCCGTTTCTATATCAGATGTCTTTGCGGTTCAGCACGTAGCAACAGCAGTAACAGCAGCAGCGATATAGGTTAAGAGCACTTCCTTACCAACGCATTATACAATTTTCTCATAGAGACGATCCGCGGGCAGACTGTACAGTTTCTCGAAATCGCATATGTATTTTCGAAAAAAAAAACGAAAGAACGAAGGAACGGAAGAAAAAAAAGATCGCTGCGCCGCGAATCTCGAGCCCGGTATACACGTGTACATAAACCTCGAGACACACATATACAGAGAAACATAGTTGCCATTTTTTCCCACCGATTCAGTTATTAACGGCGAGACTCGCCGCACAACTTTTACGACTTCCGCGTGTTTTCTTCACTGTATATACGTGTATGTGTGTGTATTTATCTATATACAGACGCAGCGTGCAGCCAAAATAAAATCGCTAATCGAGATTCACCCACGCCGATAAGACTCGCGGTAACCCGTATAGTCTGTCGCGCGAGATCCGCTAGATGTTAAAGATCATATATGCGAGACTCGAAGGAAAGTCGTAAAAAGCAACGGTCTCCACATTGACGAGTGTCGCATATGCTGTCCGTCGTTTTTAAACGATAATTCCCAACTTTGAGAATCCAGACTCGCTGTATAGCGCTTGTATATATGTATATACGGATATACGTGCAACCACCCGCTGGGTGAGAGTATAGAGTAAAGGAGAGAAAGAGAGAGGAAATTATATCCTCGTCAGTTTGTCGCTCGAGGTGAGTTTGATATAGTGCCGTGGATGCTCGCCGATTATAAAACTTGTCAATTAGGTCTTTATTTATTGTAGGATGTCTCGATGCGTCGAGTTGACGTGCGTACATATATACACACACACACACACACGTAATAGAATAGGATGAAGTCATTGCGGACTTGCGAAATTATCGATTTCTTTTCGTACATTACCAATTTTAGAAAATTGCTACTTTCCTAGCGAAATTCCACGATGGCTAATTAATGTTAATCGTAGTGCGTAATTCACAGCCGTTTGCCGTTTCCGCAACTATACACGGGATAAAATTGATAATTGAATTTTGCAGAATTACCCATTTGGGATAAAAATCGCGATCCTCGGTAGGTAATTTTACCGCGAGACACCGCGATAACTTCCGCATTAGTATTCAAGCGACAACCTCTTACGTCTACATCGTCATTCGCAACAAGCGTTCAATTACCATCGACAGTTCGCGCTGCTGCTGCGGAGCCAAAAGAACCAGCGACACGATATGTCGTACAAACGGGGCAGAGAGAATCCAGAAGAAGAACCTATAAGGGTATAGATAGAAAAAGGACACAATGTGTCGGTGCGAGCTCCTGGAAAAATGTCATCTCGCGAATCGATCGGCAGTCTCTCCCTCTCTCTATCTCTCTCCCACTACCGGCTTTTCCCACGCACCGGACCACGAACAAGAGTTTTTCCGGCACGCGTTGTAAGAGCGTCTCGCAGTCTGCTCGCGACACGATCTTCTCCTCTCTCTCTGAGCGTATATGTCATTCTTTTCTTGGACGCGACGACGGCGGCGGCGGCGCGAGCTTTTTATCGCAAGAGGACATCTTCTGCTGTTTCTGCTGCTGCTACTAGAAAAATCCTGATTGATCTGTCATTAGCATGGCCGGATGGACGGGTTTTTTTTTCTTTTCTGCACAGTCGCATGCGGTGGATGCATTCGAAACGGTATACATGACTTTCGTTCGCTGTGTGCAGCTTGGTTTTGTCGCGAGATCGAGAGCAACTGCAGCGTCGGGAGTTTTATTGTGCGCGGCGTGAAATTTGTTCGGGAGGTATGAGCTTTTTTTGGATGATCGAGTGATACGTGCGCTATAAGATGGTTGCGTGTAATCGTACTGTGAAGTGGAGCTGAAGATAAATTTTCCATTTGACGGTATCCATTTGTTGGAATTCAATTGAAGTTTTGCCGGAATCATTCAACTATTTACTTTGCATTTCATATATATGATATAAGATACTATGAGAATTCAGATATTACATCTGATAAACTGATATATTATAAAATTACGAATTTAGTCTTTAGCACGACAAACGACTCTAATATTTTCTATTTCACACAGTTTATACGAATGAAAACTGCCTTCTCAATTGTCCCATCATTATCAAAATCGTTTCATATCAATAATCCAAAAATCGCCAATTCTCAGAAATCTGCACCTTTGTCCAAAAACCAAAGTAGACTGAATCGGTATACAAATATATATATAAATCAGCCGAGCAACAGGTGTCCCAGACAAACGGCAGAAGCAGCAATGATCGTCCGATCCACAACGATGTCCGGCGGCTTTATACACTTACGGTAAGCTATACCCGTGAAGTCTTAGGACTACCGGTGAAGAAAGGAGACAGCGAAGCGTCCCCGCTACCGGCACCGAAGAAAAGTCAATTTACAAGTAGCAGCAGCAGCAGCCACCGCTCTCGGGGAAAACAAATATACACAGAAAGAGAGAGAGAGGGGGGGGGGGAGAAGACAAAGACACAAGGACTGTTAAAAGGAGGCTTTTTGCGGATAGCATAGCTGTCGATTCGCCGCCGCGAGCGCAACTCGTCCAGTTGCCGCGCGATTTACCGCTGAGACTCGCTGTACTGCCGCAGTTCGCGCGGAAGAATATCTACGGGGCGCTTTTTTACAAACACGACTACTGCTCTTGATGCTGCTGCTGCTGGCTACCGATCGTACTTATATATAGAGCGACGAGTGCTTTGTTAGGTGTTTTTAATGAACCTTCGGGGGAGCTTTTTATCGAGACAGGGATGAGCTTTTTTGCGAGCGGTCTTGTTTATGCGGACGCGGTAATCGAGCGCGTAGTCGACCGTAGGGATATTGTAGTACATGGAAATACGAGTGCTAAAAGCTTGATTATTTTGAGAACTAATGCTTTTTTTACTAGGGTAAGTGTGTCAGTTATCGTGCCCATTAAGGGCCATGCTCCAAGTTTTCGGTGAATTTAATAATTTTTAAAGAATTTTTGTATTTGGAAGGTTATTTATAGTATACTTTGATGCCTTTACTACTAGTAGGAATTTTTTCAGCAATTACATAATATAAAATAATATAAAATTTTAATCAAAACAGGGAATGAACATTTGAGTTAGTTATCGTGCTCTCTCAGACACGGAAAATTAGTTACCGTGTGTCAGTTATCAAGCAGGCGTTTAGTTATCGTGTGCTGATTATCGTACGCGAATTATTTACCGTGTGTCAATTATCAAACGCACGCAAGGCTC
>UELV01100546.1:0-10711 GCA_900490015.1 Megastigmus stigmatizans
AGAGAGAGAGGGACTCGGAGATACGCTCGCGGATTTTTTGCCTCGACTCGCTTCGCCGCTTCCTCTCTCCTCCTCCTCCTCCTCTTCTAGCCATACGTGCGCTATATGCTGCGAGAGCACCGAGCGGACAAGATCCTCGAGAGATAGCCTATATAGTCGGGTATGTACACGGAACGGGCAAGAGAGAGAGAGAGAGAGAGAGAGAGAGAGAGAGATAGAGGGAGAGAGAGAGGAGTTGTTGCACTAGAAGCCTTGCACCTGCAAAAAGCACGATGCACGTTCGAGTAGATCGAGACTCCTCTTCTTCTCCCATACGTGTGCGTGAGCCATAAGCTCCTAAGTTCATCGTACCAGATCGAACTAATTTTTCTATGTGTGCCGCGCTTGATTTTCTATATATATATAAACCCGCCGCGATGGGTGTATAACGCGATATTTTATGACAGGAGGTGCTTGTCGCTGCGGTGTGTTACGGCGCTTGAAGTGTGCCTCCGAGCGCAATTCGCGATCGAGATATTTCTCTCCTGTTGTGTGTGTATATACAAGGTTTTGTATGAAAATGCACCTGCGCGCCTCTTGTTTGCTGATCGTCGAGCTGTGTTCGTGCTGCTGGAGATCGGACGATAGCGAGACGTGCGCGCGAGCGCTAGCTGCTATTTTTTGTTTGTGTGCGAATTCATGAAAAATGATTTATGGCGTGATTGGCGCTCGTAGTTTTATGGGGATTCTCTATTATATATTGAGCATGAAATGTCCGGAGTAACGTGTTTTCTGTCTTGCTTCACGCTATACGAGCTTTGAAAGATGATTATATTATATTATTATTTTATAATATGCAGCTTTGGAGAAATATTTTATTGTAGATAAGTGATTGTGTTGTACACGCGGAATACATCAATTCGTACATTCAAATGTGTGTATTTTACGATGCTTGAGAGTTTTATTGTTTAACGCTTGCATTTTGAAATAAAATTATTACAATTTTATTACGATAATTAAAGTTATAATACCTATACACCTCCTACTTTTCATTCTTTGAAAAATACACAAGTACACGATGTAATCGATACGGAATGAATGCACTTGATAGCTATCGAAAAAGTAGCTTATCCTTGAATCAACACTCGGCACACAATGCGCCGATGCATTAACTCTCGGCGTAAAATGATTATTGTTGACAGTGGCTAATTTGAATAAAGTCGTGAGAAAACAATTTGTTACGGGCCGCTAATGACTTTACATGCAAATGATCTATTATTGTCGTTTTACAACCCAACGGCACATACACCTACATCCGGTGATAACGCATTAACTCTTCGCGCCGCAGCGGCTGCTTTTCTTCCAACTGCTCGTGGTGCACCGAAGCTATCCTTACGTATTATACGAGTGCAGGTTTTGAAAATATTCGCAAAAAAAAAAAAGAAAAAAAAACGCACATGCGCAAACGTGGCGCAAAGGCAATAAATGTAAACATTCGCATAGGGTAAATTAATTTAACGACCATAGATCAAGTAACCGCAATGTTATTTTATTCGATATATAACCGATATCCTATGTAGAAGCTTCGGAGCATCGAATTTCCCATTCCCACTTTTTTCTTCGTTGCTGTTCTCTCGCTGTACGCCAGCAGTGCTTTTAAATGCAATAGCAATTTGCTTCGCGGGGCAACGAGTGCTGCTTTACAGTTGAATAACTTTACGACGACTCATAATAGCTTGATTCTACTAAAACGGTGTCAGGAGAGAAACGCTTTCGAGCCGTAAAATTACGTAATTTTTCTCTCTCTTTCTCTCTCTCTCTCTCTCTCTCTCTTTATACATCCTTTTAAAGAGGCAATTCTTAAAATAAAATGGGATGAAAATAGATTTTAATTTGTTTCTGCGGCGTAAAAAAGGCCCGAGGGGAGATCGGTCTCTAAAACCGGAAGTGCAGGAGGCAAAAGACATTTGCACTCAGTTCGCTTTATCGATTATTTTAAATATCTTTAATTTCCCTGCGCCGAGGAATTTTCATCATTGTTCCTACGTCGAGGCGCTCGCCGTAGTCGCGCATACATTCTCATAGCAACAGCAGCAGCAGTAGCAGCACGAATGCACTGGTGGAATACTATACTAATTTCCGAAATAATTAAATAAATTGCCGTTACGTAAAAGGCATATAAGAGTCATGTGTACAATTCCAAAATTAGAGTATTTAAATGGACAAAGGAGCATAGGCGGAAAGCTGCGGTGTGTGTGTGCATCATAAACTCGAAATCATCTTACACACATTGTTGCCTCAAAAGAGATGAAAAATCTCGACCACACGGGAGACGCAGTCTCGCTCTAGAGTTACGTAAAAAATTTCGTCTGCAAAAGCGTACAGTGCGCAGCCTTTTCACTCCCTCGGGCTAATTAAATTCGCTGAAATTTACGTATGCGCACACGCGATATATAGACGCGTGACATGACGTGCACGTGCGCAGAAATTCGAAAGAAATGCCAAATTTACAGCGAGCATTCTCTTTCTCGCTATCCTTTATAAACATCACTCTGCATAAACATGACCAGAAGCGTCGGAATACCGAAATCCGAACTAAGAATTTCCTCCCATTTTTCCCAATAAATAATAGCCGCGCTGTGCAGATAAAAGGCGGAATACACATTAATACCGCGCGGCCCGGCGCCATAAACAATACCTAAGGTGTATACACGCGCGTCGGGATGCATGCAGCCACTCGAGGCGCACACTGCACTGCACTCTGCACTGGCGCACACATACACACACACGAGAGAGGCAGAGAAGATCGAATCTCGAATCACGATGCGCGCACGTAATCACTTTCTCCGGAGTCGAGAGCGGCCGCCGCATGCACTCGCCGCGCGCATCAAGTGCTTTTAAACTTTAAACTTTCTTCTTCTCCTCGGGGCTCGCCGCCGTCTCCAGTATTATAGCCATCGCATTATGTACACCCACATTGTATGCATATATATGCATATATACAGTAAAACGACGCACGTTAACCTTACCGTGCACTATTTGGGTGCCGATGTGTATTTTGCTCTTTTACCTCTCGTGTCTCTAGATTGGATAAGGTCCTAACTTGTGTTATACCTATATACATGTACACACGGACCCCATAAGGATGCACCGATGTGTATACACGTGCGCTATGCAGCTGTTGTTCGCTGCTGCCGGACTACCATAACGCGCGCAACAGGAGAAAGAAGCCGATAGACGTAACCCATGACCTCGAGACGAGCTTTAACAAGCCTCGCTTTCTTTCTTTATTTGCTTTCCGCGCACTCTATATATATATATACACCTTATATGTACCTCCGTCGGGTTGTTACACTCGTGCTTCTTCTTCTTCGCATGTGTGTGTGTGTGTGTGGACCGATGTAATCGGTCCGAGAAAAAAGCCAGCGCGCCCACATATGTGCCCTGGCCTCCCTTCGTGTGTGTTTGGTAAATTGGACACTCGCCTCGATATCGCATCGCTTGCAATGGTTGCAGAGAGAGAGAGAGAGAGAGAGAGAGAGAGAGAGAGAGAGAGAGAGAACAAGCTAGGACGCGTGTGCTAATGACGGCGGGACTCTCCGATCCCGAGAAATTCATCTTTGCAGTGCGCACGGTATACCGGCGAGAGTGCAGCCGTGAACCGAAGATTCTACGAGTGCAAGGACTGATAAGAGTGAACTCGCCTTCGAGAACTGCTGCCAATGGAATTTTTTCGATTGTTACGCCGCTGCCGTTGAAGGTTCGATATCGCTGTGGATTAGAGAAAGAGAGGAGGATGGCCGTATGTGCATGCATTGTTGATTTCCTAAGGTCACGTGTGCTGGAGTGTTTCGACATAATCTTCGCGCGAGGAGATTTATGATCTACGTGTTATTATATATGCATGGATTTTTTTTCTATCGCTGTGCTCATTCATTGTACACCATCGTGTAACATTATGTTGAGGTGGAGAAAAAACAATTTTTTTACGGCGTTTTATACGCGTTTAGGGCTCGCTGTACAGCATAATACAGCTATTCCGTTTTATCAAATAACGACGAGGATCGTATTACGCCTACTATAAGAGCATATAAAACATAAATGTACAACGCTATTACGGACTTTGTAAAATAGTATATCTCGAATCGATAGCTATCAAAGGCCGATACGAAAGGCTCTCTTTTATATATTTGCGCGGCGTTACAATAAAACGTTTATATTATATTGGAAGTTAAGACGCGAATAGACGCGTGATTGGTCTTAAAAATCATACACACTGCAGCCATGAGTTTTGATAAAAAATTTTAGTGGGTTAATTGACCGATATACCCGTGCGAATAAGCGGTAAGTCAATAATTGAACTATCGATACCCGAGTTATACGCATACCGTTATTAGGCCGTATAACTGAAATATTCGCGCGAGAAAGATCCCTTGCGGGCACAGAATCTCGCGCTATTCACGCGCTAAGGTAAAAATATAACAAGCTCCTCGACGCGAGCCGCAACTTGGTTCGCACCTGATTTGCGTGAAAAGCTCCCGTTGATAGCTTATACAACATCAGCTGCCGAGTCAAGACCAACCGCTCGCCTCGTTAATCCATCTAATTTAACGTATATTCTCAAAGTGTTTAGCAATACTGCACATGCCGAGTCCGCGAGCGCTCGGCATTACATTATATAGCTGCATCTCCTTCGTGTATATACATATATACGAGCCGCAGCGATCCGTTGGCATGAGAATATATCCTTGTGTGTATAGACGCAAGTGTGTATATATGTATCCCGACTTGGTTTGTCGATCGGATAGATTGCGAGCGCGCGAGTCTGCAGCCTCTCTCGCTGCGCACGGACACTCGCACACACAATTGAAAGGCTCCTCGCGTGTGCGCGCGAGAGCCGTGTTATTAAATCGAATGTAATATCAAGATTATTGATGCGGCGCGTCAAATGTTTTATCGCCGCCCCATTGAGTATCTCTCCTCTTTTCTCTCTCTCTCTCTGTCTCTCTTGCGCACAAGCAACGATCGGATGGGATACGCCAGCTCGTATTTGAGCGCCGTTGGAAAAAATTGCGCGAGAGTGAGACGCGCCGTGAGGATTATATCTACCCCGCGTGTGTGTGTACGCTTTTCTCCTTTTTTTTTTCTTTCTTATTTTTGTGAACGCCGCGAATGCAAACGATGCGCACTCTCGCGCAAGATCTGAATAATTATTTCGTTCGCTATTTGAATGAGCGATCGCCGCCGTGTATTCAAATTAACACGAGTATTTAAATGTGGCACGCTATCTTTGGCGCTGCGCTGTGCAAGTGGTTGCCTCCTTTTTATCCCGACTCGTTTCTCATCTTCCGTTTAATAGAGTCTGCGATCGGTTGGAAAAACAACAAAACAATGTAGACAAACAATTACAGCAACATGTGAATAACGCATACCTAACAAGTTGCGGTGTACATATGCGCGCAGTAGTGATTTTAAAATAATTATGAGCACTACTGGGATATCGTGTTTCGGTCTTTGTGCGCGCATTTTCCAATTAGCATTTTTTTTGGCCGAAGCATCGCGTGGTGTTTTGTTTGGACCGCCCGAGAGAAAAAATATAATTGCGCACTCGCGCGTTACATAATATATATATATATATCGATTAAGCCCGCGCGCAGTTATATATAAATACGCGAAAAACAATATTATTGTTCGGACATGTTACGGGCGCGCGCGCGCGCATATAAGCTCTTCTCTCGTTTCTGTATAACGAGCAACAAATAATAAAATCAAATCACCCATTAAAATTGGTTGAGGAGAAGAAAGTCGCCAGGCCCTTACGTACAAGCAATAGCGCGCCCGCGTGCGCAGGAAACTCTTTCCACAAATTTACGAAAATTATACGTATACAGCGGCTTATTGTTTGAGGAGTTTTTACTTCCAGGTCTTTTAACGGTACTTAACCGCCTTTTTTCCGGTAATCCTCGTGTATATCGTTTTAGTCGAAAAGGCAATCATTAAGAGTATAACGAAGAAAGGCAAGTGCACGCGAGTTTAAACTTTCGTTGATTATCATGCATAAGCCGCCGCCGAGCGCATTTAATTAGAGCATAGATTTCTCTGCGAGTCTCTCTCTCTCTCTATCTCTCTCGCGGCGGTAGCGCCTATGCTTTTGACTAAATTGTTTCGCTAAAGTTTGGTATTTATTCAGCAAATTCAGCGAATGTGTAATTTCGTGGCATTTTAGGCGTGGATCGGCTTAACCATTATGCTATGCATTATATATTTTTAAATATATATTATCACGTACTGTTCCGAGTTTCTTTTATATAGTTTTTCGGGTAATTCTGGGGAATTGTAGATCGATTTTGGACCGTTAGTACGGTAAATTTGAAAGTATACTTTCAGTAACAAATGGAATATTGGGATGCAATTAAACAATTATAGAATTAAGGGCAAATATACAGTATTCAAAGCTATTATTTGTGGAAACGTATATAGAATCTCACTAAATATGGACACATAAATTAAGATAAGGAATGGAATAAATGTAATGTAAGTTTTGCAAATTTAAGTTCAATTTTATGAATTTGGAGATTATGTGAAACTTAGATGTATTAATTTTTCGTCGACACAATATAATATACGAGTTATATAGTTATAAATAACATAAAATAATAATTATTTAATTAATAAAAACAACTTGATTGCTCAACAATTGTTCAGTGAATAACCTAAAAGCTATTAAGAGAATAACATAATACCTAATTTCATTTTTCTCTGCGCACAAAAGAATGACTTCCCCCTAGCGAGCATCGAGTCAATCTCTTATAGCAAAATTGTCAAGCGTCTGAAAAATCACTGCGAGTCGTCAGCGCTGGTCGTCAGTCGAGCAGCTAACCCAAAATCATCCCGACATCCTCTCTACAATCTCATCAAAATTAAACTGTTATTTTAATCCCATTGTCCATGATCCCTCAACACGCTTTCTCGAGTTCCTCGTTCGTAAATTAATCGCGTTTTCTCCAGCGGATCCCAGAATTACAAGTCTCTCCACACTCGGCCACCGGTTCATAAATAATCGCGTCAAACTTTTCTCGCCTCCCACAGCAAAACCACACACCACTTAACATCTCCTGCAGTAGCGCGTACAACACGAACCCTAACGACTTGAACGAAATCAAAGCGCCTGCGATCCCTCGCTCTAAACACACAATCCCATATAGGCAGCAGTGCAAACACTGGCTGTCCGCGCGCTACACTACGCCATAAAGCTCGCGGATGTGCGCACAATGACCGCGACACCTTCGCTCGAGCCGCAACTAACCGGCGCCTCCCGGGGGCCGAAATTGCGCATTGTTAGCGTTATATTTACAATAGCTCGACGACAGAGAGAGAGAGAGAAAACAATAAAGAGGAGCTCGTTCGCGGAGCGACAAGATGCAAAAAAGCCAACGCTGCGGCATAAAGAATTAACGAGAAGGTTGAGGAAGGTACCAACCGGTGTATAATACCCAGAGACTCTCTAGCTGGGCAAGGGGAATAACTTTCTAAATTCTGGTGCGGCTCGCGCGTTCACGGGAGGCCCACTACTGCACGGTGCAAGAAAGGAGAGAGAGAGGAAATGTCATTTACAGACATCCTCATTACCAGCTGGAGAACACACCGACTACACAGAAAGAAAGAGCGAGAGAGAGAGAGAGAGAGAGAGAGGCGACTATACACCACAAGTGCGCTTCGAGGCGGCCGTTACGCCCAGCGATCATTAATAAGATATACTCGCGCGCACCAGCTCAAAGCCCATAGCGCAGCTATCGCATATATATATATATACTTAGAGATTCGCCTCGCCAGATACGCGACTGTTACAGCAACCCATGTGTGTGTGTGAGTGTGGCGAACGCGCGTGTACATACGAGAGAAAGAGAGAGAAAAAAAAAGGATGGGAAGGCTAAGTGCGCTGGACTCGTGCCATGGCTACTCGCTCTTTTGGATTAGTTATATATATATGTACGATTCCGTGTATACATATATATACTCTTCGAGTGGGATTATGTAAAGGGAGAGGTGATGGCTCGAGCGTACAGGGGCCAATGAAAGGGTCGAGAGTCGCTTTCTTTGAACTTTAGAACGGTGCAAGGATCGGAAGGCGCTCGCGCGCTTTGATCGCGATGACTGTAGGCGAAATTTGTGACTGCGCTCCGCGGTGCGAGAGAGTTGCGGACGTGTAATTAGAGTGCGCGGGGCCCGTTGAATTTGAGGAGCGCGTTTAGCGTGCCTGTGCGAGGCTCAAGATGCTGCGAGACAATCAGAGATGCATCGCTGCAGTATGTCGTTGCTGCGGGGATTTTGGGAAGATTGCGATGTTGATATATGGTTGATCGGGTGTTCTTAGTTCCATTTAGCTATTTGATAACAACAGATGGTAGATATAGTGTAGTTATATGTTTGCGACATTAATATATATTCAATATGATTAATGCACTTCGAAAAATACGCTGACACTGTGTTTTGGTGTTTGTGAAAGTTGTCACTCGTGATGCAGACGTCTAAATAAAGCGATGATTTTATCGATATCTACGAGTCAGTTATGGGGAAAAGTGAATTGAAATTATTTTTTACACTTCGTAATTCGACATTTCAATGGACAATACTCATCATCGTCGAGACTTGCCAGAAGAGCATTGTCATCGAGTACGTCAAACTAGAAAGTGTAAAAAATGATTTAACTCGATTTTTTTCTTTTACCAACCGCGACGCGAGGGAATCATGTAGTTAACAATAATTGAAAACGAACGTGATCGCGAACCGACCAAATCGCTGACAACTCATCCATAAATTCAATAGCAAAATACACACACACATACACACTCGCAGTGAACAAGAAATCCACAACTCCACAATCAACCGGATGCTTGCAATGACTTTTTTATACCGGCAACGACTCCTTTTTTCTCTGCCGATTATTAATTTAATAAATTACAAGTCGAGGTATGTTTCGCGAGTCTCTCCCTCAAAGCTTGTACTCCTCCCCCTTCCGCCGAGCAGAGAGAAAGAGATAGATAGATAGATAGATATTTGTTTATTTGTAAATATTTACAAAAAGTACAACATATAAGACAGACAGAGAGAGAGAGAGAGAGAGAGAAGCACACATTAAACGGAAATAAAGGCAATAAAGATCGATAAAAGCAAGAAAAAGTGAGCGAGAGCAATATAAAGTTAATAGTCCCCCGTGTGCGCGTCGTCGCGGGGCTGCCGCTAATACACGTCGCTGTAAATCGGATGCGTGCGCCCGCAATTTGATCTTGAACTTGCGCCGCTGCCGCCAAGCTTATACACACGACAGGAAGATGTCGACTGTATCAGTCCCTTTTGCTTCGCTATGTAGAGAAAAACATGCGAATCGTATATCTCTCTTGTGTGATGCTATACAGGCTTTGAGGGGATGCACGAGTTCTGTATCGTTATATGCGCGCAATTACCGATGATTGCTGGTTTTGTTGAATTTCTTAGTGAATTTTTTCATGTTGAAGAAAAGCTTTAGTTCAGCGAAGACACAAATTGGTAAGATAAACATTTTTCCTACATAAAAATAATATACTTTTCTATAGTTGCAAAAAGACCACAAAAATATTTATTAAAAGAAAATATGTTTTGCGGCGATGAAAAATCAAAAGTAAAACTGCACCACCTAATGTTGCCGTACCATACCCGACTATTTCTACTTCCTTGTTTTTTAAGAGACGAAAAGTACAGACTTTTTAACTTCCCGTCTCTTGGACATATTTATGCGCATAAGAAATCGGAACAACTACAAACAATAAACGTTTCCTCATACATTCCTCTCACGTTTTTTGTAACTCACCGCAAAGGCAGAGTTTATTTTAAATCTACTAAAGTATATGATTCTCGAATAAATAAATATTTCCTAACATTTAGTGAATCGTGATACTTAACTTTAAGTACTGGTTTCATAATCATTTAAAATGAAGTTTTAAGTCAATGTATAACATATAAGTTAATGATAGTTAACATTGGGTTTTCAACAAAAAAAGAAATGATTCGTGGATATATATTTTTACAAAATTAATTTCCGATTCAACAATTTATTGGTTTTTCAAGCTTTAATACCGCCAATATACATCCATAACCCTCAGTCGAATCGCTATATATACAGACATAGAGCCGCGTATATAGAGTTGATGGATGGCAGGCCGCGCGCCGCTGCCCCCCTAGACACTGCACTTTCGCTCTCAGACTTCTTTCTTTTTATTTTCCCCGGCGAGATCACGAGAGAGAGAGAGAGAGAGAGAGAGAGAGAGAGAGAGAGGAAAGAGCGCCAAGAGAGCAAGCGAGAGGCAGAGAGGGAAGAAGATCGCTCTTATTACCGGCTCAGTGACCCGCGAGAAAGGAAGAAGAAGAAAGAGGATGAAGAAGAGGATCATCTCCTGCAGTATAGGGGGAGGGTTTTGCTGCGGTACACGCTATGTATAAGGGATCGCGCGAGTACGCGAGATATATATATATACATATACCTCCTAGCTCGAGAGATTACTCTCTCCCTCTCTCTCTCTCTCTCTCTATCTCTCTCTCTCTCGGTACTCCCTCGGAGGAGAAAAAAGGGGAACGGAGAGGAACACGACAGGCCTCGTAACCTTAATCGCCGCTGCCAATTAATCTCTCGCAGCGCAGCCGCTTTGTGCGCCGCTGCTGTGTTCTGTATGAGTGTGTGTGTGTGTGTGTGTGTGTG
>UELV01100550.1:0-14811 GCA_900490015.1 Megastigmus stigmatizans
AGTAAACATGGTTTGCATGATCATTTCTGACCGATTTGATTCTTCTATACAGTGTTGAAAGTGGGCATGAGCAAACGTGCACATTTGACGTTAATGGGTTAATTACAATTCTAGTTCCTTTTCTTTATTTTTATTTTTTTTAATTATAACGTCACCGAGACACTGAAAAGTGTAGTCGTACAAACATAAAAAGCATATATCTGCCTTCTGTTTCAATCTAAAAAAAAACCAGTGCACGCTTTACTTTTCGTTGACCCTCTTCTTCGCGAACACAAGGTCCGAGCTATTCTTTAGTTTTGCGCACAATCAACAGTATGCTTATGTATTGATCTAAATTACGAAAATTGTATCACAGTGATTCATATAACTTGTTTCTCTTTATTTAATTTGAATAAAAATATTTTTGATAGCCTTAAATGTACTTAATTTATATTTGAAAATATTTTTTTAATATTTACATGACAAAAAAATGAAAAAATAGTCTTAGTTTTAATTTTAATTGTTGCCCATTATGCCCCTTATCCATATCGCCCCACCTAGGGGATACAATGGTTAAAACGAGAGTTATGAAACTTTGTCTTATTACTATAAATATTTTTATATTTGGTTTATAAAATATCTAACAAGTAGAAATTAAGCTCTTGCACATTGTATTTCTTATTTTTTTTTTGTTTTATTTGACTTTTCTTTTATCAACTGATTTTTCTATAATATTACGGTGCCCACCATGCCATTGTTGACAGAAATCGAATAAGATTTACAAATATAAAGTAATGCCAATCACAATGCTTTCTTATGGGCTCGACCTGTCAAAGAAGTTACAACGACCATCTAGTCAGAGCATTTTATAGAAGTATATAAAATGCAATAATGGCGTAGAGTTAATTGTAGTGCAAAATGAAAAGTAATAACATTTAAGAGTGTATTTATTCTAGTCTTATGTAGTAGCATGAGTTACTTTTCTTTCAGGAAAGTAATTTATTCAGTTATCACCATTACTTCAGCACTGATTATTATTACCCCAAACAATTTTGTTTTTTTAGTTTCGTGCAATGTTTTTATTTAACCCTTCAACGTCACAAGGGCATGTTTGACACGGACCTTTTTCTACAGGTTTATTTATCATGAAAATGTCCATAAAAAGTACGTGAAGAGTCTTTTCTGCAAAAAAAGTGAAAAAATACAAATTTTCTAGTACCATTTTTTTTATTGTATATTTCGGAAGATTCATCGTACGGTTTTCCAGTTATAAAGTGCAGGAAACGTGTCCTCGATAGTTACGCTTTTGAAATGTGTACATAGTTTTTTTCTCTGGCGGGTTACGTCTGCAAAATAACGGAAAAATTACTGACAAATTTCTTCAACTTTTAGAGTATTCAATGTGTAAGTTGTATAAGGTTTCCAAAGTTTTTTGAGTTGCTGGTCAAGAATTAGGCATTGTTTATGCAATATTAATCTTTTTAAATATTTGTTTAAACAAATCGTGACAAAAAATCGAAATTTTCCTAAATCTTATCCAGAATCGGAATCTACGAGAAAAAAACGTAAAAAACGTGACTAGCAAATTTCCATTATTTTGCTGGAACAGCTGATAATGTCGATTATAAAAAGATAGTACCATATGATACCATACTGGAAGAAAGCAATGGTTTTCTCATTCAATTATTTGGATACAAACGAATCAACCAAATATTTTGGATATATTCAGAATACTATAAATTGAAGAAATTTGTTAGTAATTTTGCCGTCATTTTGCAGACGTAGCCCATCAGAGAAAAAAACAATGTACTCATTTCAAAAGCGCAACTATCGAGAGCACTATCATGCACTTCACAGCTAGGAAATCGTACAATAAATCTTCCGAAATATACAATAAAAAAATGTATTTTTTCACTTTATTTTGAAAAAATATGATAAAAATTAGGATTTTCGCGAAATTTAAATTACATCATTGGAAAGAGCTACCTCGAAAATGGTGGAAAAGATGCTCCACGTATTTTTTTATTGACATTTTCATGGAGAATAGTTCAGTAGAAAAGGGTACATGCAAAACATGCTCTTGTAACGTTAGAGGGTTAATATTAGATATTATTTATTTATCAATTTTATATATTATTTTCAATTTTAGACGATATTGCATGATAAACACTTGAACTACATAGTTCAAACTAACACTTCACATTTTAAGACATATAAAAAATTATCAAGGAATAAAAATATGAGCTTTTTCTGCTTAAGTGATCACTATCAACCTATACGTTACACACGCTAACTGGCATCGAAAATCGAGTTTTGCGTATTTACAATGGGAGACCAAGGAGTCCGGGAAACCGATTTTAATGAAACTTTACGGAGGCCTTGCAATAAAGGTTTTAAGACAACCGTGATTTCTCATATATTTTGATAAAATGTGCATTAACTCCGGCTTCAGGGCCCATTTGACTAAAATGTGAGACACGTATTTGATATTTTCGGTCAAATAATGTCTGTAACGTTTGATCAAAACCGGTTTTCTGGACTTCTTGGGTTCCCCCTTGTTAGTTTCGAGAAAGTATGGATCATTTGTTTAGGTGAACGCGAGTACTCAGTTCTCTCCTATACTTGTAAAATTATATTTAAAAATTTTCCTATATAAATTAAGTATTAATTTGCTCTTATAATATATATGGCCCATTCCATATGGATTCAACGACTAAGAAAATCGACGTCTTCGATTTTTTTCCAACTTTCGGATGTTAATCTGGTTTGAATTTCATGAGACCCATGTTTTTCATTTTTCCGAAAAAAATTTTTGGAACTCTCTGGCGTCCTGTCAAAATGTACATCGTGACAGCGTTATTCCGAAAATGAAAACGAACTTTTTTTCAAGTAACCGCATTATATCAGTTTTCACCTGGTTTATTCAAAGTGCAAATTCCTTGGAAATTTTCTAAGATAAATGAGAAGAATAGAAAAAGTCGTCTTTTTTCAAAATCGATTTTTTTACCAAATTTGACTACGTTTTTCAAGGCAAGATAAACTATTTTTTAACCAAGTGGCAAAATACCATCTTGCTCCGTTTGGAAGATACGGCCTCGTAAAGACAATGGCTATTTCTACACGTTTAAGCCTCATATGCGTTATGTATAAGCTCGTATGTTAATAATTGTCACATGGGTAAATCATTTCGCAACGTAGAAAAAAAAACTGAAGGTTAATACTAAAAGCTCGACCTATTTTCTGAAAATTCTGTGAATACGGAAACTGTTAAGCTAGTTGAAAAATATTTTCTGGACGATGATTTAGACTGATCCGGACAAAGTCCTAATACAAGCGATGTGATAAATGTTAGGATTAATGCAGTTATACAAAAAAGAGTCAAGCGTTTTCTCACTCGTAGCATCAAGGAGATTTACGATCTATTTACGGAACAGAATCCAGAAATTACTATTTCAAGATCTAAGTTTTATGAATTCAGACCCCTTAAATAATTCAGTTTTATGTATCCATTGCGGCAATTTTGACCTTATAAAATTGCTCTACAACAGCTCTAAAAATTGCATTGAAAACGAATAACCCCATATATTTATCGCTGAAACTGGTTCTACTATCCATGATTGTTTGCTTTACAGGAAATGATTCCTGCATTTTTAGAGAATGTGAAAATTGCAAAGATAAAATAATAACCGAAGAAAATTTTCAATCGAAAGAAGACTTACTATGTGATGAAATTACTTTCGTAATTTGGGAAAAAATGATCCTGTGAAGAAAATTTACACGTTTGACATATATCTCAAAGAGCTGTATAGTTACGTAGATATGATGAGCAAACATGGTCGAATCAAAGAGCTCCAGCAATGTGAAATTAAATTAGAAAAAAAGATGGACTTTTAAGTAAAAATCATTTTATTCTTCACTGAGATTTTGCAGTAAAATGGGCCATGATTCAGAAGGATGCCATTTAAGGATATCATTGGACCAATACACAAGTTTCTATTTTTACATAATGAGTGACAATTGGAAACATGATACAGCGTTTGCTTTAGCAGCTATGAAATTGGTAACGGGTGAAGGTATGAAACTAACTGAGGATGAGAAAAATGATATTACAATAATATCTGATGGTGCTGCTGCTCATTTCAAGAATAGATTTCAATTTTATGAATTAGGAAAAGAATTCTATAAAGCAAAATGGATATTTTCTGCAACTGGATACGGGTAAGGAGCGTGTGATGGCTTCGGTGGTTTATTAAAAAATAACACTACAACCCCGGAGGGCGCTGTTAGCAGTGCACACGTGAGGACGTAAATTCGATAGTGTCTAAGAAAAATAAGGAAAGTGAGTGGAAGGAAGTTTCAGAAAAAAATAAGAGTGTGAGTTAGTGGAAGAAGAAAAAAACAGTAAAAATGTGAGCGAAAAAATCACGGACAGAGGGGTGAAGGGACGTGGGTAGAGGTGTGTGAAAGAAACACGTGGCGAGGGAAGTGAGAGAGAGGGAGAATCGGGCATAAAGTATGCGGGGAGTGGAGAAGGCGCGCGAAACAGGGAAAGCGAGCATAGCAAGTAGAGGAAGGAGTAAGAGTGTGTGTGAGGACCATTCAACACCGGGAGAATACGGAGAGATAAACAGAGCCTGAAAGGAGGAGTTAGAATGGGAAAGACAAGCAGAGAGAAGTTCTGGGAATGACTGAAGGTGAGATTGGAGGAGATGGAAAAAAAAGGGATGTGAGAATGGAGGCGAGAATGGATGCGATGGAAGAAAAAATTAGTGAAGCGCTCGGGTGTTGGAATAAAAGATGGGAAGCAACAGAGAAGAGAGTTAGAGTGATAGTGGAGAAAACAAAGGAAAATTATAGAGAAATGAAAGGAGAATTTGAGAAGATGGAAAAGGCAATAGAAAAGAGGCTTGCAAAGAAAGTATAGGAAGTGGCAAGAGAGAGGATGACTGAAAGGGCACTGGATGGGATGGAATACGAGTGGAAAGAAAGAAGAGAGGAGGTGGAGAAGGAGTGGAAGGAGGGACAAGAAAGACGGAAGGAGCAAGAAGCGAAGATAAGAAAAAATCTGGAAGAGATGAAAAAGGAGAGAAGAAAAAATGTAATAATTACGGGAGTGGAAGGGATCAGGAATGAAAAGAGGTATGTACAGAATTGGATAAATGAAAAGCTAAATATAGCAGTAGAGGTGAGAAATACTTGGAGGATTGGAGAAAGGGGAGATAAAATAGGGGTTGAGTGTGAAACGTGGGAAGGAAAAATGAACATAATACAGAGTAAATCAAAGTTAAAAGGGACCAGAATCTACATTGACAACGACCTAACATGGGGGGAAAGGAAAATGAAGCAGGAAATGAGAAGGATTGGGAGGGAGGAGAGAGGTAAGGGGAAACAGATGAGAAATAGCTATAATAAAAAGTGGATAAGCGGTAAAGTATGGAAATGGGATGAAGAGGGAGAAAAAATTTTTCCAGAGAGAGAGGAAGGGATGGAGGAGTAGAGGGGAGAGAGAGGAGGAAGGCAGAGAGGTAAGAACACCAGCGTGGAATATAGCAGGTTTAAAAAATACAGAGGAGGATGAATGGGAAATGATAAAAGAACACGATATTATAGCGATAACAGAGACGTGGTTGGAGGAAAAAGAGGAAGGGCAAATGAAGAAAAAATTGAAAGAATTCGATTTAATTGTGGAGGGGACAAGGAGAAAAAAGAAGAAAGGTAGAGCAATGGGAGGAATAATATTAGGAATTAAAAAGAGCGTGGGAGTGTGGGAGAGAGAAGGGGAAGAAGAAAAAAAAGAAGAAAAAACAAGAAAGTAATATGCGGAGAAGTAAAATTGGGGGATAAAAAATGGATAGTGCGGGTAGTATACATGAGAGAAAAAAGAAAAGAGGTATGGAAAATAATAGAGAAGGTGAGTACGGAGGAAGAGAAGGAAAGAATAATGATAGTAGGAGACTTCAACGCTAGAACAGCGGAAGAGGGGAGCTGGCCATGGATTGAGGAAGGAAGAAAATCTAGGGATAAAATAAAAAATAAAGAAGGGGAAGAGATGCTAGAAAGACTGGAAGTAATGGGGATGGCAACAGAAATTTGTGCCAGAGAGGGAGATGAAGAAGGGAAATGGACATATATAGGGGCAAGAGGAAACACGGTAATAGATTATGTGGCAACCAATGAAAAGGCGGAGAAAGAAATAAAAGAAATGAAAGTAATAAATAAAGGTGAGTCGGATCATATGCCAATCTCGATAAAGTGGAAACGAAAAGTAAAGAGGGAGGAAAGGAGAGAAGAAAACAATGGAGGGCAGACTGGACAGAAAAAGGAGTTAAAGAATTTAAGGAAAAGATGAAGGGAATAAGGGTAAATGGGGACTGGAAGAAGCTAAAAGAAGAGATACAGAAGAACACGAAGAAAAGGGAGATAAAAAGAGGAAGTAGGAAAAACGGATAGTGGGATAAGGAGTGTGGAGAAGAGAAAAAGAAACTATTAGAGAAGAGATAGAGACTGAGGAGAAAAGAAATAGATTTTATGGAGTGGAAAAAGGCAAAGTACGAGTACAAAAACCTGATAAAGAAAAAGAAGAGGAGATTGATAGGATAGTGGTGGAAATAAAGAAAGATAAGAGCGGTATAAAACTGTGGGACGCGGTAAGGATCGGTATAGACAAAGGGAGGAGTGGTATAGACGAAGAAATAGGAAAAGAAGAGTGGTTTAACTTCTTTAAGAAACAAATAGAGGGGAGAGAAATAGAGGAAGGGGAAAGAAGGAAAAAAGAAATACGAGAATATGGAAAAGACTCAAGGATAAAAAAACAGGAAGTCAGAGAAGCAATAAAGAAAATGAAAGAAAGAAAGGCGGCAGGAAAGGACGGCATAGGAAATGAGGCATGGATTAAAGGAAGAGTAGAAGTAGAGGCAGAATTAAGGGAATGCCTGCAGAAAATATGGGAAAAAGGAGTGGTTCCGGAATAATGGAGGATGGGACTGGTAGTACCAATATATAAGAAGGGAGACAAGAAAAAGGTAGAAAACTATAGAGAAATCGCGCTGATGGATACGGGATATAAAATTTACGGGGAGATACTGAGGAAAAGGTTGGATGAACACCTAGAGGAGAAAGAAAAACTAGATGATGCACAATTCGGATTCAGAAAAGGTAGAGGAACAATAGATGCGATATATGCAATAAAAAATGTGATAGGAAGGGAGATAGGAAGAAAAGGAGGAAGGGTACTGGTAATGTTTGCAGACATGAAAGCGGCTTTTAATAAAATAAGGAGAGAAGTGATATGGGAAGCAATGAAAAGAATGGAGGAAGAGAAGCAGTTGAGAGAAAGAATAGAGGAACTGTACACAGAAACGAGATGTAGGATAAGAATAGGAGAAGAGAAGACGGAAGAGTTTGAAGTGACGAGAGGAGTAAAACAAGGATGTGCACTGAGCCTGGTAATGTTTAATGTAGCTATGACAGACTTGGAAGAGAAGATGAAAAACATACAAGAAGGTGGATTAGTGATAGGAAAGAAGTAGATATGGACACTGTCGTAGGCGGATGACGTGGCACTGCTGGCAAATAACGAAAGGAAATTAAAACAAATGATGAAGAAAATGGAAAAATTTTTGGAAGGAAAGAGACTACAACTAAATGTGGAAAAGACAAAAATAATGGAATTTAGAGAGGGAGGAGGCAGGAGAAAAAAAGAAAAATTCGAATTGAAGGGAGAAAAGATCGAAAAGGTTAAAAGTTTCATATACTTGAGATACAAAATGAGCGGAAACAATGGAGAGCAAAATCACATAAAATATGTGACAAATAGAGCGAAGATGGTGATGGGAAAAGTCTGGAGCGTGGGAAAAAGAAGAATCCGAACAGACTGGAATAGTAGGATGAGAATTTTTGACGCTATGGCAGTAAGTATGATGATGTACGGAGCAGAAATGTGGGAATGGAAGGAGAGGGGAGAGGTGGAAAAAATACAAGGAAGATATATGAGATGGACCTTAGAAATAAATAGCAGAACACCAGGACACATAATAAGGTGGGAAACGAGAAGAGACAAGATAAAAATAAAAGCGGATACAAGAGCGATGAAATATGAAGAAAAGATAAAAAAGGAAGAAAGAGGAACGATTAGAGGGGGATGCTTAGCAATGATGCTAAGAGGAGAGGGAAAATAAATGTTGGAAAAGGAGAGGAGAAAATTCTTTGAGGAAAAAGGATGAGCAGTAGAAGCAGCAAACAAAAAACGAAAGAAGAAAAAGGATGGTGGGAAGAGATTGAAGAAAGTCATAGGGACATAGAATGGCAGAAAACGAAGGCGGAAATATAGAATTCGAAATATGCTAAAGAGTTCGGAAAGTGAATGACGGAGAAAACAATAAGAGAAAAAAAGGAGTATCTAAACGGGATAGGAAGAAACAGAGGAAAAGAATTTACAATAGTTGCAAAATACAGGTTAGGTGGGGATGGAAGCGGGAGCAAATACTGGTTAGAGGAAGAAAAAAGGAAGTGCAGGATGTGTGAAAGGATAGAGTGGAAAAGAAGAAGGAAAAAAGAAGAACAAGAAAGGAGGCAGAGAAGCGAATGACGCGGCGAGGCAAGGTATACAGAGTGGATAGGACCGGAGAGAAAATGGAACTGGAGAAGAGGAATGGAACGGACGGAGCACAACAAAAGAACGGAACAGGGGGTGTAGAGGAACAATACAGTCTATGGACAAGAAGGTAGCAGAGAAAGGGACAAAAGAGGTTAGTGCTGTACAAAGTAAACAACAAAGGCGATAGTGGAGAGAAAGGAAAAGAAAGAAAATAGAAAGAAAAATCGAAAGAAAGTGTAAAAAGAAAGATGGGAGGGAAAAAAGGATGGGAAAGAGAGGCCGAAAAAATTGAGAAAGGAAATAGAGGAAATGAGAGAGGAGAAGAAAGCAAGAGAAGCAGATTGGAAAGACACGATAACAAAGGTTAGAGTGGAGATGAGGGAATTGAAGGATAGATCAAGGAAAAAAGATGAGGAGTTGGAAAAAATAAAAAATAAAATAGCTGAGCTGGAATTAGAATTGGAAGGTATGAGGATAAATATGGAAGAAGAAAAATTTGAAAAATTGGAAAGATCAGAAGTAGAGGAGAATAAAGAAAAAGGAAAGGAAGAGAAAGAAGAAGAAAACAAGGAAAAGAAAGAAGAAGGGAAAAAATGGAACAGAAGAAGGATTGGGTGACGGAGAGGAAAGAAAGAGGACTGCTGATTACAAAAGGAGTAAGAAGTAAGGAGGTCAAGTTGAGAGAGTGGATGGAGGGGAAAATTGGGAGAAAGGAGTGGAAACTGGAAATCCTACAGGAAAAGAAAGATAAAGGATGGATAATGTTTGAGAAGAAAGAAGACAGGAATGAGTTATGGGAAAAAGAAGAAGAGATAAGGAGGGAAGGTTATTTTATAATCAACGAATATTTGAATGACATGGAAAGAGCAGAAAGATTTAAACTACTAGAGAGAGCAAGGAATATGGAAAGAAAGGCGAGGGAGATGGGGATAGAGCTAAAAATAATAAAAGCGAATAAGTGGATAAAAGTGTAAGGAGGGAAATACGTATGGATTAGGGAGAGGAATGAGTTGGAGAGGAAGGAAGAGGAAAACGAATAAGGATAGAAGAAAAGGAACAAGGATGGTAGAAAGAAGAAAGAAGGATGAAGAAAGAAGGAAAGGGTGAAAGTGGGAAAGAAAGAAAAAGTAACAAAAGAGTAATAAAAGAAAAAAAAGACTATTGATTTACGTGCATAGAATATAAGATAATGTATATAATGTATAAATCGAAGGATAAAATCAAGATATATAATAATAATACACTACAACCCATAACTTGTCATCATCTCAGAAAAAATCGATTCAAAATGCTGACGATTTTGTGAAATGTATAAGCAAGTATAGTAGTTAAATAAGTATAATACTTTTGAAAACTGAAGAACTGCAAAAATTTCGAGCTGAAAAGATCGAATAAAGGAAAGGAGTTCGATCAATTCACGGCATTCGCGATAGTTGGCGAGCTATCCTCGAAACTGTTGTTGAAGGAAATGTAAATGCAGAAAGTTCAATAAGAAAAATTAGCAAACATGAGTGGCGCAGTGTTAAATATTGATAAATATGTGTCTTCTATTATTGCTACCTATTAGAGTGATTTCGCATATATAAATTACTGTTACTCAAATATATTGAATAAAAAAACATACTTTATGTTACTTCTATTTATGTTGAATGTTGATTTATACCGATGCTTTTACTCACTTCTACGAAGAGAAATAATTTATCCGTATTAAAATTATTATTATACAAGCTTATACATAACGCACATGAGGCTTAAACCGGAAGAAATAGACATTGTCTTTACGAGGCCGTATCTCCTAAACGAAACAAAATAGCTTATTTTGCCTTGAAAAACATATTCAAATTTGGCGACAATCAAAGTCGGGGTTTTTGAGAAACTCGATTCTGAAAAAAACGAATTTTTCTGTTCTTTTCATTTATCTTAGAAAGTTTTCAAGCAATTTGAATTTTGAATAAATCAGGTGAAAACTGATAAAATTCGGTTACTTGAAAAAAAGGTGTTTTCATTTTCGGGATAACGCTGTCACGGTGTACATTTTGACAGAGCGCCAGCGAGCTCCAACAACTTTTTTCGGAAAAATGAAAAACATGTTCTCATGAAATTCAAACAAGATTAACATCCCAAAGTTGGAAAAAAATCGAAGACGTCGATTTTTTTGGTCATTGAATCCATATGGAATGGGCCATATATAAATTATATAAATTTTTAAGTGTAGATATTTAAATTAGATTTTATAAAATTAAATTAATGTTTGTTTTAAAAGGTCAATAATGATTTTATTCCTCAAATAAATACTTCTCATGATGGACTATGGCAATGCATCGTTAAACAAGAGGACTTGGGTTTTAAATGGATTACAAACGTCATGCTCATAAAAGGTATTGAAATGAAGTTTATTAAGAAGTACTTAAGCTAATTCTTTGTATTACATTAAATTTTAATATGGCAGTTATAGGGCCTCCAAATTGGAAAACACATTTAATGGAAGATAAGTTAACAAAACTTTTGTTTGGTTGGATATCCAATGAAAACTTCGTAGCAATTTTTGCTATCATCTTGTTTCTAGTTTTAGTAATTTGTGCTGTAACATGTTCTGCTATATTTTTAAGGTATATTTTTAATTAGTACATGTTAATCATAAATAATTTTTTTTTAAATGAAAGGTTAGGGTGTACATTCATAATAAAAAGTTACTCTGATTAATGAATCAGAGTGAAACACTGAAAATGTGTGTCAAAAGACAACAATATTTCTGTAAATGAAGTTTAATCAAATCGTTTTACGTGATTCTACGTGTACAGTACGTATATAAAGTAGAATTTTCCGTGGGTAAAGTGTACTTTACGTACGCGGGCGAGATTCGATAAAAGTTTGATTGGGAATCAGTGTCTGTCTTTAATCGTCCGATTCTACTTCCATATATTAAGCGTAGGGAATAATAAACTCGACTACTTTTAAAAAAAAATGTTTTCCTTTAAATAATGAAATTTAAAATTTTTTTTGTCTAATCAAATGCCTTTTCGTGTTTTAAAGATTGTGCGAGTTGTATAGGCTACCCTTGCTAAAGATCCTTAATAATTAAATAAAATAATGTTTTAGATAAAAAATTATAAAAATAGCATGCATTAATAGTCAAAATGTGACGTCATATATTATATTAATCAGTTTCATGTACCGTGTGCCATGTGCCAATGTGCCAATGTAAGATATCACGTTGACACCCCCGTGAAGTGGGCCGCCGACCTTATTTTTATAATTGCCCTATCAATAAAACTCGAATTGGTCTAATTGATCTTGCTACTCTATTAATTTACCGAATTCACCTTTCGGAGATATTTTAATATAAAATATAAGAATTTGTCAGTCCAGCCCCCGTAAATGAATCAAGTTTTCTTATTCAATAATTCACGTATATTAATGTACCACAGCTTAAATTAAAGCTCTTATTTTGCTAAAATTGATATCACAATTATTTCTTGAATATGTTATTCCAAATTTAAAAAGTTTTTATTATTTATGTATCGATTGAATACTAATGATATAGGAATACAGAGCATGGAATTTAATATTTCTAATGATAGTAATGGAGGAAGCGGCATTGCGTTTGCGCTTTTCACTTCAGTATCGTATAGATGTATAGATTCCCTATTTTATACATACAGATTTTTCTGAAAATTGATTCTAAATATATAATAATTAACGAAAACCCTTGTCCTCAGATTCCAATGCTATTAGTCTGCGGGGCCCACTTATAATACTAAAGAAATAATCTTTAGAATGTCCTTTTCGCGTACGCTACGTTTACCTTTGGGAAGTAAAAGGACACCGAACTAAAAAAAATCATATGACAAATCATATAACAAATCATATGACAAATCATATGATAAATCATATGACAAATCAAATGACAAATTATATAACAAATCACATGACTAATCATATGACTAATCATATGAGAAGTCAATAATCAAGCAGAATAATTGTGTTCGACATAATAAATTATACTGTGCTAGCTGTAAAATTGATCTGGTTTTGAGTTAATTATTATGTGAATGACGTGAAATGAAAATTTTTGTCACCTCATACGTCTACGTCTTAAACTATAATTTCAACTCTTTTACAGCCTCCTTAGGTAAAAATTATGAAAATTCAAAATGTTATAAATTATTAGCACTTATATCTTCTAACAACGTTTAAATAATATATTTTGCAAATAATAAGACATGATATTTTTTATCACCTCATTTGTAACAATTAATAAATTCTATTTAAAATGCCTTTTTGCTCCCTTTATAAGGTGCACATTTTTGAAATTCAACACGGAAATATTTTAAAAGCATAAGTACTCATTTACAACACTGTGTAAATATTATTATGCATATGACGCGACATGATATTTTAATAATGGTATTAAGTGAACTTGTGATTTCCTTTATTATTGTCCATGAGAATTACCGTTTTGTATTATATGCAAATGCACAGCCTCTACGTATTATCTCTATGTAGACGCTTCTTATTATTCATCTAAACATGTGACAAATCATGTGACAAACGTCATGGAAAATAATGGGATAAACCACGTGACAAATCATATGACAATTTATATGACAAATTATATGACAAATTATATGACAAATCATATGACAAATCATATATAACAAATCATATGACAAATCATATGACATTTTGTTTCATAAAGAGATGTATTCCTAGAATTCTTAAAGCCTACAAACTTATTTTCAAGACTATATTTGGGAAATAACCTGCAGAAGTGTAATATATTTACATTAAAGTCATTATATTTTATATGCATTATATTTAATAAGAAAATTTTCACATTCTGACTATTAATGCATGTTTAAGAATATATTGTAATTTTTATAATTTTTTATATAAAATATTATTTTATTTATTTGTTAAGGATGTCCAGCAAGAGCTGCTTATAAAACTGACACAATCGTTTAAAACATGAACAGGTATTTGATTAGAAAAAAATATTAAATCTCATTATTTAAAGGGAAATATTTTAAAAAAAAAGTAGTTGAGATGATTATTACCTACGCTTAATACATATTAGTAGAAACAGATGATTATAGATAGACACTTATTTCCAATCAAACTTTTATCGATTTTCGTTAAAGTAATGGGATTGAATAATTTTAATTTATATTAAATGTTTTTGCATATTGCCTCTAAACTCTACTTTTTATTTTAATCTTGTGGATATCTTATGCCTTACACATTGCAAAAATGTATCGATTCAACGTCGTTGCATGTATTTGCATCATCTATTTTACTTAAATAGTTTTGATTAAAATTAATTGTTTTACTTTTTACTATTTTTTACTTTATTTACTAGGTTTAGAGAAGGTCGTGCGGAAAATTATAAGAAATAGAATTTTAAGGACAGGAAATCAACGTTCATATTTAAAAAAAGCAACAAATGATCCAGAAGATAATGTAAACTTATTGGTATGTATCATGTCAAATATCTTTATCCTTAACTTTTAATGCTAAAGAAAAAAATATTTAGTAATACATATAAGTTCTTAAAGGTATAGCTTATATAGATCATGTTAAAAAATATATTCAGTTAATTAGTTTTTTTGCTAAAAAATATAGCTATTGACACTATTCCGGGTTTAAAAGCTTATTTTAAAATGGAACGCTGACTCTAAAATGTAATTTTCAAATTTTTCTTACTTTCTAATTTTTCATTTTTATTTAATAGTTTATTATTTTCCATAAATTAAAAAGAAAATTGCTATAAAAGGCTATAGCTGCGTAAGCATGTGAAAATATGACAATCCAAACAGTATTATTCACCTAACCCCCAAGTTAGGCACTTTAGAGCCAAAAGTGTAAACTATTGTCTATTTTTTAGATCTCGTCAAATTTGAACAAATAAGATTTGAGATTAAAAGTATTTTTGTATTTATTGCCTATTCTAATGTAACGTCGCGCGCCTCTATAGAATTTTTGAAATTTTCAAACTAAAATAAAAAGGAATTCCAAAGATATTGTGGGAGTTGCGGTCCCACGGATAAGGAATGAGAGAGGAGGAGGTTAAATAAATGTAAACTTATTGTGGTATCTGGATGTTTATTCACTGGCAGAGAAGCTGCCAGTGGCTTTGAGTCTCGGAGTAGGTCTGCTGCTCGAGCATTACATTAGTTTACACATAACCTCGGTGTCTGCTTGTATTCGGTATCGCTGACTATATGTATATATATGTA
>UELV01100553.1:0-12512 GCA_900490015.1 Megastigmus stigmatizans
TTAAGAAAAAAAGTTGGTAGGACTGATTAAGACATAGCAATGTGGCATTGCCTCGCAGCTATTAGATATCATTTTTTCCTGAAAGTGCACATAATTCCCTACAAAAATAAAAAAAAATTATCTCAATACGATGAAAATTGACCGAGTTACAAGCATTTGAAAAATGTCAATTTTTCGATGAAAAATTTTGTTGCGATAATTTTGTTGCGCAGTGTAGTTTCGCATTTGAGTATAAGATAAGCTCAAACAATTTTGGAACACAAGTTTCAGAACCATAGTTTCTAGTTTGTAATTTATTCAAACCTACAAATCTACTAAATTATGCGCATTTCAAGAAATTTCGAATACTTCACTTTCCGTTTATCCACCCGCCTCAACAAGCTCCCGGTAAAATTTGAAATTTAATTAAAACTTAATACCGTCAATGAATTCACCGGTTAAAGCATCATTTATATTTTATAATAATAAATAATATATCCGAAGAGCAATGTTAATTAGAAATAACATTATGCATACGATGCAAATAAGTAAGCGGAACGAAAGGAAAAAAAGACCGATTGTTTCGATCTCTCCGGTTCGCTTGTTAATTGAAGTGCTATTTAACTTCGGTATTAATCGCAGTAAGAGGTAAAAGCAGAACGACGAGCGACCGGTAAGAAGAAGAGGTATGAGGGCTACAAAGTCAAGTGAAGAGAGCAGAGGCGACGGGAACAATTGGACGTAATTAAACGTCGACGAAGCGAATGACGGCATTATTGTTCGTACGTGTGTATAACCGTGTGGCTGTACATTTTACGCGTTTCCCTGTGTATCGTGATATGCATGGGCTATTTTATGACGGCTGTGCGCCATTTTAACTTTTACTCAAATACTCGATTTTTACGATATCGTAGCGGATTAACCCATTAAGTTCGGGACGGAAGTTCTTTCCCCTTAACTTTCGAGGCTGCAACTTTTTATGTAAACGCCCGAGCTAAAATTCAAAACATAGTATTTTCGATGGCTTGAAGTTTTGACTTTCAAATGCTGTTGTCAGAATTGGTCTAGAAGCCAATTTAAAGAAAATATAATTCAATTTTTGATAAAAATGTGTTATTCTTAAATGATTTTTTTTTTTCAAAAACTCTATATTTTGAATTCAATAAAATCCCATTTTAAACAGATGTAAGTAGTAACAGCCAATAACTTCTAAAATAAAACGAAAGTATATCGAAAATATACGAAAAAATAAAACGAATATATACCATAATTCTTTAGTTGCAGGTCGAGAAAATTTACTCCATAAAAATGCTCCAGCACATAATCGAACCGAAAGATAGTTCCATAAGAATCCCCGATTTCGAACAAAGCGAGAAACGACGGTTACAGTTGTGTCTTCCGTGCGTTCACCCCATTTTCGCTCTCCTTTGTCTTCATCTTCGACGAGAGTAGTTCTTTTGCCTTCTCCGTCGACTATTTTTCAGAGGATGGCGCATTGTCTACAAGCGAAGGAACACGAGCGCATGACCTTTTTCCAAAGACATGCATGGTCCACGGTAAGTCCGCGACAAACACATTGTATATGAGTTTCCTTTGACACTTTGGCGCGTAGAGAGGGACATTTTTGTGCTGCATTTTTGGAGGATGTCGACGTAATTTTAAAGCTGGAAAGTTGCGCAGGAAATTTAGGAGGAGAGGGATTTGATGAGGTATGTAATTAGACCAATGCAAAGGCATGGAGATTAAGAAATATGAAATTTCGAGCATTTCCTCATTTTAATTAGTGGTTGGTTTGTTTTTACATTGAATAAGACATACACAAATGAGGTCAATTAAGTTTCTTAATCCTGATGGTTAATTTACGATTTTATAGTAGTAAAAATTAATTATCAAGAAAATTTATATTTATTTTAATCTTTTTTTTTTTAAATAAAGGGATTATTTACGCTCTACATTGTTGTGGGAAATATATAGAATAAGCACGTAAAATTTTTATTTTACTATATTACATAATAATACTTTATTATGCAACATGGATTTCCAATGACACCCGAGGCTAACGACTACCATACTAAAATTGAAAACGTGCATTCAATAAAAAAAAAAGAAAAAAAAACGGCCAGCCTACACATCGATAGCATACGATCTAACTTAATATAAACGAGCCTCCAGCTGTTGCTGCAATAAATACGCCTGAAAAAGCGAAAACTCGAAAACCACAAAAAATTATCCATCGACGCAATCGCTTCAAAATCCAATCTCCACCATCGAAACACAAAAGAATAATCCTCACCAACGAAACAAAATAAACGGCGTTATTCTAATAATTTCGCGTGTTTATCGGTTTCGCCCATAGGGCCGACTACAGAGCGACTCGGCGCTGCGTGGGAGTATAAAATGAGCGACGTCTACGGGCTACAGCAGCAGCAGCAGCAGCAGCAGCAGCAGCAGCAGAGGGTAACGAAGAAGGGGTAACATCAGCAGCAGCAGCAACGCAGAGGGGTGGTATATCTCGTTGGGGTACGGAGCATGCGTCGAACGGTCGACGCCAGTACTGGTGGGGTCGTAGTACGCGGGCTCGTCGAGCAGTGGTGGGGATGCGGCAGCCGAGTCGGGGGTTGCAATATCGCCTCCTCCTGGGTGACACCCTGCAGTCTGACGCGGAACTCGGTGGCCCGATGCTGCTGTTGCCGCTGCTGCTGCTGCTGCTGCTCCCGCTGCTGCCTCTCTCTCTCTCTCTCTCTCACTCTCTCTCTCACACTCCCTCGCTCTGCCGTCTGTGTCCCAGACTAGAGGGTGGGAGACGGGGTGGAAGGGGTGAATTCGCTTGGTTCCCGAAAGCGACGGGGCCACTGCACCCGCGACTCTTACTTCAGTTGCACTTACGCGCTCGAACGGGTTGCACAGGCTCCCAACGGAGGACGAGAGATCTCCTTCGCTGCACCTGTATATCATATACGCTGCACACCTTTGTTGGACTTTGTTAGTGCGAACGTTGGGACAATGTTGTTCGGAGGCCGCGATCGTCGCGAGTGAGGGAGGATGCATTAATTCTTCCTACCTACGGCTATGCATAACTTGACTCGTCGAAGGAAGACGAGGAAACTGCGGTACCGAGTGGCGGAGGAAAAGAGAACCTGCTGGATGCTGCACACACACACACACACACACACCGGCTTGGATTTATATGTATACGGTAAGTCTATTATGACTGGGTGCTGCATGGTCGATGATCAAACGTCCCTTTCATTAGTAGTCCCGTCGCGTTCGCTTCTACTGTTGCTGCTGCTGCTGCTGCTGCTGCCGCTTGTATCTATATAATAGAACGGCGCGCAGAGAGCCGTCGATATTAAAAATTCATTAAAACGAAAAAGTAGAGAATGCCGCCGGGGCTTATCCTTCCCTCTCGTATTTCTCTCTGCATACACACACACACACACACACACACACACACATGCACAAGTATGTATATATACATGCATTATATATGTATCCATGTGTATATATTTATGAGAAGAGGAGATAGACGGAGAGAGAGAGAGAGAGAGAGAGAGAGGAGTCGATCGAAAATTATTGCATCAGCAGGCGGCAGCAACTCATCCATTGTATCCTTTTTCCACGAACAGTTTAACTATAGCGGGACGAGCCGCGGCGCTGGTTATTTATTATTATATGCCGAAAAATTGGGGGAAAAGTGGATTTGGGCTTTCTTTATCCTCGTGTTTTTCGACGAGAGAGAGTAATGTTGCGCGCGTGTCTGTCTGTCTGTCCGTGTATGTGTGTGTACCGGGAGATTTTTCTCTCGCTGTTGGATCTGCCTCGCAGCGGATTTGAAAAAATAAGTTTCCGCGCACCGCTGGCTTTTCCGACTTCACGCAACGATTGTTTCAATATTTGGGGTAGCGATTGCGAATACGTGTGGATTTCTCATTATCCGGTTTTTTTTTTAAAGTGCGATGAGTTTTTGTTTCGTGGAGGGCTACAAACGGATTTTCGCGAGCTCGATAACGAACTGTAGATTGAGTCTTATAATGTGCGCTTTTTTTGTTGTTGAAAGATGTAACTTTGCGAATTAAATGCCGAGCATAATTTGAGGAAATTATACTATTTTAAAACAGAGGGTAAAAAGTGATGATGCAATTATTAATTGCTTAACAGGTCTTATTTGACGGACACAGTGAATAAACGACTTTGAAACTAGATTTATTCAGAAACTATATATAATCAATCCAGTCCCGCTCGCTTTTATTTCATCGCGTGCACGTAACCGATAAGCCACGCGCCATCAATTCCAAAGTAAGAGCAATCGTCACGGCAAATAAATTCGCGGCAGAAACGCGAATCCATATCCCCCTCCGAGCGTATCAGCTGTGTACAATATCCGAGTCGTCATCTCCTCAAAGTCAATCAACGGCGATATGTATATCGATACACTGCGCTCATCCGCAAAATCGCATCAACGGCCTTTACGCCAATCAGCAAGTCTAATTACCTCTTTTTTTACATCAGCAAAAAAGAGATCGCTAACGCAATCCCGTCAATTAGCCCACAGGACGAACAAAAAAGGAAGGGTGGGGGAAGGGGGGAACATCAGCGACAAGAGCAAACGAGTTTATCCCCGATCCCCACTTCTCCGATAATCTTGTTTACCGTGTCTTCCTTTTCGCACCAGCCCTGTAAAACACACACACACACACACACACACACACACACACACACACACACAGAGCATAGGTACAAGTGCTCGTACGAAAAAAGAAAGCGGGACGAATCGTTAGTTTGTTCAGAGAGTCGATGAATGCAGGTGTAGGTATATAGCGGGTGTTAAGTGGGCATGAATTGGTGCGGCTGCCTCGCCGATGCATATATATATATATAGGTAGATACTAGAGGAGTCGAAATTGCTGGGTTGTATCTCTAACTGCCTGAGTCTTTAGAATCGCCGGGTGAACGATGGAGTGATTACGAGTTGATGGGAAAATCCATATGGCTCGGCGGGATGTATGTAAGTGGCGAGGGCTGTGATTTGGTCAGACCTATTATGCCCTATGATGGGTATGATTTGCTCGTGCAGTGCGCGGCAAATTGTATATATGTGCTTCTTTTGGATATTCATTAGTCGAGGTATATCGGAATATGAGTACTTTTCTACGATTGCATCGGGGGGGCCTTTGGTACGATTCGGGATAAACTGCAGGCATAGAGTAAATATTATTAGCTGCATGAAAACTAATTACAGGTCTCGCGGGTAATTGGTATATATGTTTACATTAACTGCATAAACGCAAAGCTATTTATCCAATGGTAAGCAAATCCAGCTACTCGCGTATCATTTCATCTCGTGCGATAACATATCATATTTGCATAAGTTTGAAATGTTTTGAAATATCAAAGTGCCAATGCACCTCGTTAACTAGACGTGTGTATAAATATAAAAAGCTGCTTGTCATATAACGAGGAGTGGCGCTTAATTCATGCAAAAAAGCGCGCGTGTTCATAGCATAAACACGGAAAGAGAGGAGAGGACAGAGAATTTTGCACCTCTGCATTAAACCGACTTCCGAACTCGAGCGCACAGTCACACACGAGCAAAAAAAGAGAGAAAAGTAGAAGCAAAAGAAGAAGAAGAAGAAGAAGAACAGACCAAGATAAAGAGGAATCGACGGAGGAAAAGCTCGAAAGCGCTTTGGCGGCACGCTTGAAATAAAAAAAAATAAAAGAGTACGGAAAATCTAGTTGGAAACTTGCGAAAAGCAAAGTGGCGCGGCAGACGACGATGGGGTCGAAAAGTGAGCGAGAGAGAGAGAGAGAGAGAGGGGGAGAGAGGCAAAGTTTTATTTCACCGAGTCTGAAAAAGAAATATACAAAGGCCCCAGCGCGAGTATACAGCTAAAGTGTGTGCGCGCGCGGGCTTGTGTACGCGACCGGAGAATTTTACAAACTTCTTTTGCGAGCGACGACGGTATGGTGGCGTGACTGGGGAAGGGTTAAGAGCGAAACGCGAGATAATTTATTTAAAGGAGTGCGAACGAGATGTGCTTTGCGACGACGACGAGCATCAGAGAGGCATTGACACCCGCGATATTCGGGGGGGAGCGGGAGTTAGCGATGCATACGCAGGCAGAACCGTGGATGATGAATTTTAATAAATCGCACGAGACTTGGAAACAAAGATGCGGCGAATTCTCGATCCGAGACGTCCAGAGTGCGAGATTGAACAAATTGGCGTTAGTAGCTACGAGACTTTGCTTTCATCTGCGCAATGTCCGATTAGTTGAGCAGACAGCATATCGCAATATCTAATACAGTTAATTTTAATGAAATATTTCACGTATTTCCTTGCAGATTTTTAATCATTATTAGATAACTATTCCTTTCTCGTAGAAAGATGATTAGGAATTGACACAGTAATCGTCACCCCAGTAGTATTCTACTTACAACCCAAAGGCTCGATAAAGTCAACCGAGAAGTTGCGCGCAGTTGCGAATCGCACAACGATTTACCCCGCGCAAACACTAATTATCGCTATAAACATGTATCATCATCGCGCCCGAGGATAAGAAATAAAGAAGAGCGAGATTGGACGCACAGAGGTCAAAAAGAAAAGGAAAAAAGGGTGAAGAGCCGGCAATTACCGGATCCTTTGAACTCCCCGCCACATAATAACAACGTAACAGACTGAGCTGCTGGAATGGTTGTAAGAGCGAGTGAGAGAGAGGATAAAGAGCAGCCGCACTGCGACACCTGTATGTATGTGTGTGTGTATGTGCGAGGATATGTCGAGTAGACGAGACGTGCGCGAGAGACCACTTCGTGCTTGAATCGATTTCACAAGCGCACGACGTGTCGTGTCAACAGAAATGCCACGGCTGCAGGACCGGAGCAGAAGCAGCAGCAGTAGCAGCAGCAGCAGCCAGCGGAGGGTGCGTTGAGGACTCGCGCGCCGCACGAGGCGTGGGTATAATTTACGAGGCGTACGTCAATCTCGACGCCGATCATTGGACGCGATCATGACTCGGACGCTGGACGTTGCGTGTGCGTAGCGACGATTGACGAGGATTTCTGCTCTCTCTCTCTCTCTCTCTCTCTCTTAGGCTGGATCAGCTGGGAAATATTACCGTATATACTTGTGGTTGACTTTTTACAACTAATTTGCTCTATTCATAGCAAAGGTTTCCGCGGTAACTATACAGAGAAGCTCACCGTATGCCTTCGAAACGGCAACGAGAATAAATGAAATTCTCGAATAATGTCTCATCAAATATTGACCCTCGAAAGTGTTTTTACTCGCAGAAGCGATCGATCTTTCCTTCTCGAGCCAAATCAGACGTGTCTCTTGAGCGAGCCTACCACAATAATTCGGTACGTGCACGGATTGAGCGGCTCGATTGAGTGGCTTAGTTGATTAGTTGTATCGCGACTAGATATATGTGGGCGCCGCGGCAGGGCCATGATTGCGCAGACACGCGCCGCATCATTAACGCACATACTGTTTGCCTTACATCAGGCCAGCGAGCTGTTTAACTTATTTCCGCAATTAGGCGTGTTTCTTCGCTATTGGCTGTTACAAAAAGTGAGACTGTTTATTCTGGATGTGTGGATGTTACCAGGAATATAGCGCATAGGGATTTCCGTGAATGAACAAAAAGAAAAAGGCATCGGTAAATAAGGTGTTTAATAATCACTCGATGTATAAACACGAACTACACTTTGCGCATGAAACTTCAATGGGAACGAGAAAGAGGAGAAAGAAAATACATTCATTTCTCCGGGATTCGCTTTTATCTTATTCATGATGGATGCATCATATCAACTGCTGCTCTCCGACTCCAAGTTTATACAGTAGAGTTGTTTTATTCCATTAACATAGAAGCGTAGCTTTTTTCCCCATACAGCGCAGCATTAAGCGTTGCAGAAACTTTTGTGCGCAGACACAAAATTTATAACGGCGATGTTTAAAGTTGGGTGTGGAAATTATTAAGTGAAAAAGTTTCGAGACGAGGCATTAATGTATGGGGAAAAAACGAAGTATATGTTTCTGGTATTTATGAGGGTCAAGTATGTCTGTTTCACGAGTGTTAAGATCTCTTTTGCACAATGTATTCTTTCAGACATCGTGCGCAATTTATATAGGTTCGACTTGGCGATTCAAATCGATATATTAATGAACGACCTCCGCGACTGACAACCAAAGTACTATCGGGCCAAGATTTGATAAACTAATCCCATTAAAAAGCAGGAACAAGCCGATAACGTTACTCGACCGCCAACGCCGCCGCTGCTCCTTTATTTATCTTTCGAGAAAAACGCGGCAGACGGTAGCAAAAGCCATATTTACTCATAAGATTCGCGTGTAAGGGGAAAAGAAAAAAATGCGCCCCGACAAATGAGACAAAATACACGAAGCTTATCAAAACACCAGTGCGAAATTAAAGCAATTAAGTGGTATAGTCGGGAGGGAGAGAGTGAGATAGAGAGAGAAAGAGAATCGGGACAAAACTTTCTCCTTCTCCGATTCTAGCACGCAAAAAAAAAATAAAAGTGTTCGAGCCAGCTCCCCGACCTTTTGTGCGAGTGATTTTTCATGTTCAATGGATTATTCTCTCTCTCTCTGCTGCGTTTGGTTATATATATACATAGAATGGTGCTGGTGATGTGCCAAAAGTATTTTCGAGACGAGTTTTCTATTTGGTAGACAAAGTGGACTTATATACATTTAAATAATTTATACGGGAACAATTCAAAGGAACAATCTATAAAGCCGTGCATGCTATATAAAGCTGAAATTCAATTTCATACATCTTAACCCTCAAACACAAATTCAGCCTTTCCCATAACCTCCAACTAACGAAAACCCGTTTGAAAGCAAGGAAGAAGAAATAGGCGCGAACAGAGAGGGTTATTAACCTTCATCCTCCCACATCAGCTTTAATCTCTTAACGCCTATTAATAAGCAGAAGCTACTGCAGGGAGACGGCAAAAAAGGTAGACTCGGCATTCGAAAGAAATGAATTTCAGCGTGTAATCCATACGCGCACACCTTCTCCCCTTTCTTTCTCATACAGCTGCAGAGAGAAAGAGAGAGTGAGAGAAAGAGAGGAAAGTACCTGCACTATGGAAGGGCAGGGGCTTTAGGGCTAAATTCCGAGCGTTCGCGGTTTCGCAGTCGCGCGGAAATTCGACGCACGAAAGGGAGAGAAAGAGAGAGAGATAGAGGGAGAGAGAGGGAGAGAGGCGCATGCGCATACGTGTGAAAGGCGGCGGTGGTGGCGGCGGTGGTGGCGTCGGCCCCCGATGAAATTAAAATGTAATTCCGCTGGCCGCATTGCGCCCTCGTAATCTCCATCGGCCTGCGTTACCCTCGTACCTACACTAAAGGCGAGAGGATGTGTGTGCGAGGGAAGAGTGTCTGGCTGACCCAGAATTAAAATCTTTCTCTCTCTCTCTCTTTCTCTCCATTCCTCTTTTGTCTTTCTTGCGCCCTTTGTCTCTCTCTCTCCTCGCTCTCTCTCTCTCTTCTTCGTCTTCTTCGTGTGGCTTTGTTTCGTTTTTTCTTTTTCTTTGCTTTTCTTTTTTTTGAAGCGGGAGGGTGAGAGGCAGAGTGGCAATTTTATTTTAAGAGAAAAATCATTCCAGGGTCAAGCCGTTACTTTTCATGCAAATTAAACAAGCCCGGAATTAGGCGATTCCAATTTCGCGCGGGCCGCGCGTGTTTATATTGATCTTTTGCGTATATAAGCGGAATGGGGGGGAAAAAGTTTGTGTGCGAGAGAGGTTATTTCGATTATGTCACGAGCGAATGGCATTTCGCTGAGTGTGACGTTAATTTCCAGTATAGTCTTTTAATTAAGTGAACGAGAGAGATTTTGTTTGCCACAATTTCTTGCGGGTTTAGAGTTGATTGCGGGGGTTGGGTTTCGGCGGGAGTTTTAAAGCGATTGCCAAAAATCTGATAAAGCCGCGCTATTTATGATGTTTTTAACAAAGCTTTCGATAAACAATAATATATAGTGCACGCGATGTCGGTGCAATTTGTATAGGGAGCAAATTTATTGACATTGGATAACTCTTGCACAGTGTCTATATCTATATAAACAACGTTTACGGCATCATTTATCACGTCCTAACATTAGCATTCGGCAAAGTTGAATAAAGAAAATTAATGGGCGGCTGTCCAACAACAGCAATGAAGCGCGCGCGCGCGCGCTCACGTCTCGTAAAAGAAGTTCCGCTAGAGAGAGAGAAAGCAGATTCTATTTTCTCGGGATTTCATTAGCTCGAGGTGGAGGAGATTCAATAAACTCGAATTAAAATTACATCGAGCGAGCATTAATGGGATAATTAAAAGTAAAATAAAATTGATTCGGTAGTCGGGCGCGCGAGCATTAGAAACTGCCGTAGTTCCCGCAATAAAGGGTCGATTAAGACCCATTTAACTCTCGTATTTATTACCTCTCAACTTTGGCTGGCATGATTTACGCTTGCCTCGATTGGGCTTCTCTTTTTTTTCTCTGCTCGAAAACTATTATTGAGGGATCGTTTATTTTGGGGGGAAAAAATGGGGAGGTTCAGCGTGATTTCTGGCTCTTGCATAAAAAAATGGACAATCACTTATATTTATGATGTACTTAGGCACACGGAGAGAACTTTTGGATAAATTTTACCCATACAGTTTGCCCCATGATTACCTATACTGTACGGGTAGAATTTATCCAAACATTCTTAACTTTCAGATATTTGAATATAATTTTTAAATTTACGTTTTGTATATTTCTTCAGATATTGAATGAATAGGGTAGCGTAAAACTAGCGCATCCACCACAATAAAAAAACCCGACGAAACAAAGCTTGAAAAACAATAACTTGAAAAATCTTTTTCCAGCGTCGTCGGGAAAATTCTCATCTCCATAAAAGAAGCTAAAAAGACAGACATAGAGTCGCGAAAAAGGCCGAAAAAGAAAGCAAGATAAGAGAGAATAAAAAAGCGTATAGGAGGAGAAAGTCGAAATAAGCCACGGGACGGAAGTAACTATAGGGGGCCGTGTTTACGGCGCTGCGGCTGTGCAGAAGAGAAACGGAAGCCTCGTCTCGGCCGCTATACACATCGGCAGACTTCGCCGCCGCGGCGCGGTTATTTACATATTTTAATCTACCGGCAAAAAGTCACTCGCTCGCTCGTCGGGACCCTAGTTTTCCCATTAGTCTTCGCTCCTCGCTGCGGCGAAACGCATTACCTCCGCAGCGCGCGTTCCTCTCCTGGCTACCGCTGCTGCTGCTCCGCGCGCTCTTCGTTTTTCAAAGCTCTCGCTATACCCGCGGGAAAGTGACACAAAGGGTCGGAGAAAGCGAGTAATGAATATACCTTCAAAAGAGAGAGTCTATCTCTCTCTCCTCGGCGCTTTCTCTTTTTTTTTCGTTTTCGTTCAAAGATTCTTTTCCGCTTCGAAGAATGCCAATTAAGTGCGTGTGTTTGTAAATTAATAAGCGCGAGAGGTGCTTCTATACATTTCGTTTTTTTTCTTCGAAGCTTTCTTATAGGAGCGTTACTTTGGAAATTAAGTGAGGGCCATTGTGCGGCTCCTGATACCTCTGTTTTTCGTCTATTATTGTTTTGCAGGAAAAGGAAGCTTCACCTGTAAACAAGTGTGAGTAAACAAAAGTGTACCTCCTGTTTTTTTTAATTAGCGATGTTCACAGAAAGAAAAGAATAAATAGACTCTACAGTAGTCAGGATAATAGTCCCGGCTCAGTTGAGCGCATTAAAATAAACAAACGCACTGCGCAAGAGGCGCACAATCATCCATCCTTCCGTATATATACGCGTACATCGAGGCCATTAATCGCGAGGCTCCGCGCGCGCTCCCAGCAACGGAAGATCTTACTCGATGCGGGCGGCTGGTATCCTATATACCCTTATAGGTCACGTCCTCCTCCCACCCGCAATCGTATACAGTCGCGAATCCGATTCCCGTTTTCCGGGAGGCATGTATATATATATATATATATGTATACCGACATGAGAGCAGCGACGAATTTCCGTGGCGTAGCCCATTAATTGGCCGCGTATATCACTCGTGTGCAGTAGTCCTCCCTCTCTCTCTCTTTCTCTCTCTCTGCAGACCTCCCCTCCAAGTACCGGCAGCTGGAACATAATTTACGAAAATAAAGCCGCTTTCCGTCGCCGGACAGCATGGAAGGGGTTGGTTCGTTGTGCCTTCCTTCTTTTTCGGGGATGCCAATGTTTTGATTTCAATCTTTGCCTTTCGATCGGGACTTTGGAAAGGTTGCGTGCCGACGATTTATCACATGGCGCTTGTTATTTAATGCTCGACTTATTAGGGATCAAGCGGTTGTTTATTACACGCTGATAGATACGTATAATGATCTTTCCCGTGTGTACGAGAAGAAGATATTTTTCCTTTTTTTTTATTTTTATTTTTACATCAAAGCCGAATGAGAGAATCAGTTCTCGAGGCTTTATCCGTGTTTTACATGAATTTTTACCGGCGCTCGCGCCCCCCCCCCCCCCCCCC
>UELV01100553.1:12532-25608 GCA_900490015.1 Megastigmus stigmatizans
CCCTAAAACTTTAGTGTGAACGTCGGCGCGGCCTCTAAAAATTTACTACGACTTTTATAGTGAATTCGTTCAAGGTCCGGCCGTTAAAAATGAATGCGCGAGTGCGCGAAAAAAGGTCCCGTGATTACGGCGCGCGTCACTTGGCCTTTTAATTTTTAATGAAACTTTCTGCCGACGCATAAATGCGCAGTAAATATTTCATGCTCCGGCGCCTGTGCCGCGTTTACTGTTTGCATTCGGTTCATTATCCGTTTCTCTCTCCCCCCCCCCCTCTCTCTCTGACTGATCTGAAAAATGTATGAATATTGTAAGATGTTATGCATCGCTATTTTTGTATAATTTTACAATTAAACGAATATCTATCTATCTATCTCTCTGTCGAGGGAGAAGTCAATTTTATTCGTGACAATTTTCTGTCGTTACTTGCTAAATTGACAAATGCAGCACTGGTTTCTGCCAAGCGCGCAGTTTAAATTAAAAAAGAAAAAAAGAGAGATCGATCGGGTAAAGACGAGTTCGCGAGGTACGAGAGTCGCGGTTCTTGAGGTCTGACCAAATCGATGATTTTCCACTTCCAGTTCCGCTTCGCGGCTCTATATATATATATATATACCTAGATATATCTACGCGCTCGTTAGATCGCTTGTTCTCGCGAGCGGAAGTTGGCTACCTAGCGTTCGATTTTTCGCGAATTAACCGTCAGCTCCTTGTTTCATCGGCGCTTCATTATTCTCGCGAATTACTCTTTTTTATGATTGTCCGCATTCGATCGATCGAGTCTCGTACTTATTTCTATATATATATATATATTTATCTCTTGGCTTTTTTTGGCGTTATATCCTTTCGGTTTTTATGTACATGTATGCGGGACTGGACTCACGTCTGGTCGTCGCGTTGCGGCGAGTCCCGATTTATGGCCAAGTCGATAAGCGTAGGCGCGAATTTTTTATTTTCTCGCCCGGTGTGCGTGTGTGGGTAGTGGGTAGTGACCGAAGCTGTTTTTATATGTGCGAGTGTGAAATTTTTACGAGCTCGAAGGTTGGGGTAGTAAGACGGGTTTTTGCGAGGGGTCGACTTTCTGCGATCAAATAATTGGATGGACGGAGGAGCGCTATTTTTTATGTGACAATTATGCGGAGGAATTGTCACTTTACGAGTGATTTAGGGAGTCTTGTTACATAAATAAGTTCATTATTTTTATGCGACCTAAAAAGTTGCTGTGTAATGTCTCACTGAAATTTCAATGAGTGTTGTCATTTCTAAGAATACAAATTCGATCGAAACAAAATAAATTAGAAAACATTTGTTCTGAATGTTAAATCACTCATTTAACAAATACAATTACAAAAATGAAAAGTAGCGACTCGTGAGTTCTACTTCCAGTCTGCGTTATAAATATTCGATTCGTTGAAAAGTTTTCAAAGAATACGACCCAGTCCAAGAGTTTCTTCAAAGGCCAAAACATCAAAGTCAACTCGTTTCAGCGCATCTTCGCGCAGTAAATAACCGCGGCTTTTCACGTGGCCACAGCAATTTCGTCCGCGTTCATCCATAAAGCCACGATTCTCTTTTTCCGCGACCCACACACATATACACACTCGCATTTACGAGAACGAGGGAAAGAGAGAGAGAGAGAGAGAGAGAGAGAGAGAGAGAGTGGAGAGGTCGCGGCATCGCTGTAAAACGCGACGCTAGCCATTATCGGAACGTTTACATCGGTCGAAAAAGCCTCTCTCTCTCTCTCTCGAACCTCGATAACAACGAGCGCGCGTGTACCTCTGATCTCCCGCTTATCGCGAGTTGAGATCGGCAGCGACCGGTTATTATTCCCCGCGTCTATACCGACGCACCAGGGAAATTTCGGAAAATTGAGAATGGCTTTGTTGCCGGGTTGGGTTGTATATATATCCGCGACACCGAGCCTCGATTATAACGCCACGATTTTTCGCTTTTTACTATTACGTCGCTGGTGTACGTGTGTGCGCGGGAGGTACCGATATATATTGGGCGAGACACTTTTTTTTTTGCGAATAGGAGCGATCGTGTAATACGTTTATTCGTTTGATTTCTGCTGACTCGCGGGGAGGTCCTTTTTTTAGTGACTTTTACGCGAGGTGCTGGAAACACGTCGAGCGCGCGTGGATGTTTAATTTGCAGTGCTGTGAATATTTCAAGGCTGGAGCTTTCGATTTGATTTTTTTTTGCGCCCTCGCTGCTTTCAGTCACTTTTTTCCTTTTTTTTCTTCTTTTTTCAGAAAATTGTGCATTTTTAGTATGAACGAAAGGTTTATTGATTATAGGGCGGGTAGAGCGTAAATTGGGACGTTTCCGTGAATATCTCGACAGAAGCCCAGTTATTGTTTTTTACGTCGTGTTTTAATGCGAAATTCAAAGTGGTTGCTAAAATCAAATTTTTGATAATATAATGAACTATTATGTACCTATAACATGAATAGCGAGAGGATCAGGTGAGTTTGTACGTTAATACAAAAACCGACTCGCCATTGCTTTATTACCCAACCCACACAACCATCCGTTATTATACATTTCCCTATACTCACGCATACAGACGTATTTTTCTTTACACGCTACGCATATCGCTGGTTAATCCCCGTAGATGTTCACCGTTCATTTCAGCGGACTTGGCAAGGGTAAAAACTGCCGTCGGTTAATGCATCCGTTGTATACACGCAAAATACCAGCAGCCTGTACATCTACGTCTCTCAGTGTGTGTATTAACTTCGTCCTCGCTCCTTTTTTTCTTCACTGGGAGCAGCAGCAGCAGTTCGTCACCGTTCCTCTTACCGCAGCATTGTTTTAACGAGCTCATCCGTTGTCCCTCTCTTTTATTTTTCAGCGCCCGACGGACAACAGACAGATTACGACGCTGATGATATTATTAAAAAGGAAGCTTAAACGAAAATCTCCCTGGCTCTCGCGCGCTTATCTCTCAGCCGCTGCCGTTGTTGTTTTTTCTCCTCTTTGCTCCGCGAAATTTGCGCTTAGCTCGGCGGAAAAACGTTGGACACCGCTCTCGTCATCCGATCTTTATTCCGGAGCGAGTTTGTTACAAGCAGAACTTCTTTTTTCCTATCGAAAATTCCCTTCTCTCGAGAGAGCCCCCCTCACCCCTCAAAAAAACAGAGTCCTTTTCAAAAAGCACGCGCCAATGAAAAAAAAAGAAGAGAATCCCTCGAAAACGACTTCCGATGGGGAAAAAAGAAAGAGGCGAAAGGACGCGCGCTTGGATCGTCGGCAGCGGAAGTCGGTCCCCATATACAAGGCGCTGGAAAATACGATCCTCTACGTCCCGGCGTTTTTTAATCAACCGTAGCCGACGACGATTATAATACTCGTTTAAAGTGCCGTAACTCGTATCCCCCGCTCGCTTACATATATACATGTATACATACGTGTGCGAAGTATATAAGGGCCTCCGTGTGTGAGCGACGGGCATAAAAATTGCAAGAGTCCCTTCGTTATGGATAGCCGTATTTTATGGCGCTAACGAGCGCCAGTGTTTTGCCGATGATAAACCTTCCCTCCGAGCCACCGGCCGACGTCACACATCACGCTTCTACTCCTCCCCTGCCCCCGACTCTGTATATATACAAAGGCGATGCTTCGTTCCTTCTTTTTTTTTCTCTCTCCGCGCTCGGGTATACGAGTTATGTACGCGTGCGTGTATGGACCCGATGAGTTTGTACGTGTGCGGGAATGGTTGAACGCTTGGACGAGACGTTATTGGGTCGCAATATTCCTTTTTCATTGCGATGCCTCCTAAATTATTTCCTATTCGTGACAAGAGGCAGCAGTTTTACTTCGCGCGTCTGTCTTTGTGCGCGTGAAAGATTAATTTACTGGAATTTATCGATATATAGTTTTGTTTCTAGTCGTTACTTTTGGACTAAAGAACTCGACCGAAATAACGAGTAGCGATGCCTTATTTAATATTTTTCTGGAATCCCCCTTAACCTCTCCCAGTGCGCAACTCGCTCAAAGCGCACATTCAAGTTTTAATCAGGCGGAAAAAGAAAAGAACCGTCTCCCGTTATCTAAGCTACGCGTCCAAGAATTAGCTTAAAATCCCATAACGCCGATTCTCCCGAGCGTCGCGCACAGTATCCACGTCGAGCTAAATGCAAAGCGCGTCCTTTAATTCACCTATTAAAATTCGCCCCCCGTGGAAATTTTTACCCCGGGATTTTCTTTGCTCTCTCGCTCTCTGGTCTCGCAGGCGAAGTTTCACGCAAGGGAGAGTATTTCTTCTTGAGGCCGGGCGGCGGAGTCTTACCCGGAGAGACGAGCGGTAATCCCCGGGACGATTAGTTCATTCGTTTGCACGAGTAGCCGCGGGATTAAGAGTCCCGTGAGCACTAGATTCTTCTCCCGCGCTAATATTATAATATAATGGACATCAAGGGGTAAAAGAGCGTCGCTGCTGCTGCTGCTGCTCGGGACTTACCGAGTGGGATGAACTGCCGCGTAGTCCGACTATTGATGGTGCTATGCTACTTGTTCTTCCTTTTTAGATGCGCAGCGTTAATTAAAGAACTCGGCGAGTTTCGTTTTAAATGCTTTTTTGCAATTATTTAGCAAACCTGACATCTTTAGGAGTTGGTAAGCATTTGTGAATAATGTGAAAGGAATTTATATTTTCTTTGTCATAAAGGAATATTTGTTTGCGATTTCGAATGAGGTCACTGAATTCATTTCTCAATTAGTAATGCGGAATGAAAATATTTTTTGGGGTAATCCGAATCTTGCTCTGTTGTTGTTTACACTGGACTAAAAAATTCAATTACAAATTTTCTTTTATTCTGGAAAATATTATTTTCTCTAGAAATTAAGCCATATCTGAGAAGATTTGCGCGTGTCTGAGAGTTGTAGTCTTGTTTTTATTTCACTCTGGCTTCTTTAGTATCACAAGCTATCTAATTTGTGACGTAATTTGACTGATGTATTAAATTTGTAATGAATTTACTATTTGGATTGGTAACTTTTAATTTCAGAGTGAGAAATAACATTAGCCGATGGAAGCTATTTTTCCGTAATCCTTTTAGCACACTGTATTTTCAAGTTTTCATCTAGCTCTTTTTTAATTTAGCTCGGGCGAAAATTTTGCAGCGCAGTGTTTTCCTCTTAGTTTAAACCAAAAATTACGGTACAGAAATTGGATGCATCCATTAGCCTCTATTAAAATTAATTAAAAACCATTTTTCGATTAGCTTACCGTGCTAAAGTAATATCCTATCCATCAGACAAGCTGATGTTCTGGTGCGCGTAACAAGATTTTACATATTTTAAATAATAACAGAATGCATTTTCGTTTTAAACGTCTAAAAAGTGTAAAAAACCAATCTCGACGCTAAGAAATGAAGAGAGAGGGAGAGAGAGAGAGAGAGAGAGGGGGAATTGATACGAGAAAGTGGCTCGTAAAGCAAACGGTTTACGCTGATAGTGTCCAAAAAGGTCCGAAAGATAGTAAATCCCAGGACGGTGCGGGAAATGCGAAACCGCTAGCTACGCGATTAGATCTCTTGATTGAACGCAGGTCGCACGCGTTACGGACTAGTCGCGCTGTCGAGTCTCCTCCCCCCTCCCCCCGGAAAATCGGAATTTGGCTTTGTTTTCCTATTCCCCCTCTTTTATCTTGTTCTGCATTTCAAACGAGCATTCGTATATATATGTGTTTCGAGCTGGCATGCGGGCGAACACGGCAAAACACATAAATGAAAATAAGATATATATATATATGGAGGCAAAGGTATCAAAGGTAAGCCGGTATAAAAAGAGAAAACAAAAGAGAGTGAGAGAGAGAGAGGAAGGAAGGCGACACGGCGAAATGGATTTGACTCTAAAGGAGCTTGAGCCACGCAGATTATCCAGTAGCTTTTTCTCTTTCGGCTTACCTTCTCACCTTTAGCTCTTACGTATACAGATAGTCGAGCTATTTCTTATACACACACACAGTCGCCGGAGGCATCTTCTTCGGATGAGGGAGAATTTCGTGTCGGGCACCTGCTGTTCCATTAGCTCGTTTCGACGTCGCGACGTCTTTAAAAGGCCCGCGCCATTACTATATATAGGCGGCGAAAAGGCGAGTCTCTCGCTGAAAGCTTGTTTAGGTTTTTTCGACGACCCACTTTCGCCTTTTTGCCTTCCCCCGCGTTTTCTACGCGAGAGTTTTTCTTTTGAGCGCGCGGCTATTTGTTGGCCGGGCGATGCGGAAAATATTTTCGTTACTGCCGCGGCCAGGCGGAAAAAGGAATTCGTATTGGGTTGCGGTTTTGGATGATGCTTTGATGGAATATATCTTCGGAATCGTTGATATTATTCGATTTAGCAAGTGTATCATGAATTATTCAATCGATTGATAAAGTACAAATTTTACACAGGGAAGAGCGGTTTATTTATTTGGCTTACTAATTGATCGTTGAGAATTTCAATCCCATTTTTAATTACAGTCGTGCGTTATGATTTTTCGCCCGGGGCCGCGCATAAAACCCGCGCCAAAATCGCGTCATTAATAATCTTTTTAATTATCATGAATCACGGAAAGTCGACAGGGGCCAAGCGCTCGTAAACAGTTCAGGTAAAAGCCTCGATTCCGCTCTTTTCGCGCACCGAATATAACGATTCATTAATTCAGCGAAAAGTTCGGTGACGCAGGGACAAGGACTAAAAAAATCCGAACTTGTCAAGCCATTAAGTTGTAAATCAGCTGTAGTGGAGCGTCCGGTACGATAAATCATTAAACCGCGCACTGATGTACACACAGACATACGTACATAATATCGACATTTTCGAAATTACAAAAGTTAATATATTTCAGCTCCTCGCAGCTGCTGGCCTGCGCGAATGTTTTAATTCGCATCCAACCACACACATACACCCACCCACACACACACATACACGCACACACAGAGGCATATGTGTACAAAAGTTGATACAGAAAGGTCTGGCAGACCGCAAGGAAGCAAACACACAGAGCCAGGCTGCGGTAGCCAAGCGTTTTCCGCTCTCGCAGCTGTTTATCCCTTATGGAGAGAGAGAGAGAGAGAGAGGGGGGAGGAGAGAGAGAAATAGAGAGTGAAAGAGGTAGAGTTGGGATCGTACCGCCGAGCAATTTGGCGCGCGCAGCGACGTCAACGCGCTTTTATTGAAAACCCTGGCAAATTTGTGGCTATCCATGCGAGAGTATCGTTGATTTTCGACTTGATTCACGTGCGAATACTGTGTTGCGTCTACTTGGTCGTACTTTCTATGGGTGCTTTGGTAGAGGGGGATCAGAGTCGGAACTGCTCATACGTGAAGTTTGAAGTTTGGGTTTGTTTATGGATATAACAAATGCCTTTGGTTTCCTTACTCTGGTTTGCTTTGATCTGCTGCAAATTGCCTCGGATTTTTTACGCTTTAATATAGGTCACCTATATTATATCGGCACAAATTTCAAAATGATAATGAAAATTTGGAATGGTCCGAATTTAATTCGTAATTGGCAATAATGCACGCAACTGGAATGTAGAATATTACCGGTATTCACACTCCACTTCGTTCATCGACCGTAATTCGATCGGAAAATCCTCCACTTCCGCTGAAAAGATTTGTCCAGTTCAATTATCCATTGGGCACCAAATCTTCGTCATCATCCAGCCACCGCAATCCTAAACCGAAATCCCTCGTATAAATGGAATAAATCAGGGACTCCGATCTACCGATCGCCGTCAATTAAGTGCATCCTCGTTATGGGCAACGCGCTCCGGAGATCTCCTCGCTCCTGATTTATACTCCCAGTCTAAGGAAGTTCCACCGCTGCCGCCGTCTCCGTCTCACCGTCCCAGATCTAACCCCGAGGACTTAGCCTATATCTGGGAGCGAGTCTTGCACGAGGCAATAAGGTGGCGGCGGCGGCGGCTCGCACACGCGGGTAAACGTAATGGCGTGTCTCGTAATAGGGCCAGCCGAGGATTCCGGTAGGACTTTGGGAGAGGGGAGAGGCCGAGATGATATATCCCCTTTCATTATCCGGGATTAGGATACCTCCGGCGTGGATCTTCGCTTTAACCGCTCTACCAGATCTCTCTTACGTGTGTGTACGTGTGTGTATTTACATGGGAATATAGTGCGATTCATCTTTTTTTTTAGGTTACGTAAGGTACGATTTGATTCGGCTGCGCGTTCTCGATTTTGAAATGAGATTACTTTAAGAGATTAATACTTTCCAAATGAAATACCATAATATTTCATAAACTGTCATCTCAGTTATTACGTAACCTACAGTACAATTACGAGCGTCGTCTTTCAGTTGGGACATAAAGTTTACCTCCCATTACGACGTCATAAGGTCTCATAATTCGTCCAAAGCAGCGATCTTTCGCGCAACATGCGTCGGCCGCGTGCATTTCCAATCCTGTTCGACGAAGGGAATCGTAGAGCCAGGGTAAGGATACAGATTAAATAAGTGACAGAGGGAGAGAGAGAGAGAGAGAGCGTCGCGGAAAGCTGCATCGCAGGCGACATTTTCCCACAGAGTTCGCCACAATGCATTATCGCTCACCCACCTATGTATATACAGAGTCGCGAGAAATGGCATTCTCTCGAACCCCAAGGACGAAAAGTTATATTTGCAGGCGCGTGTGTGCGTACAGTGGGTGTGCGGACGCTTGGCCTACATCGAACGACGTCGATTTTCCTTGTCGCAGTTCCTTATACTCTTCTCGTCCTCCCTTCTCTTATATATTTGGCTTGGAAAACGTCTGCCGCGTCAGTCAGACGAATGTCGATAATAAAACGGGAAAGTCTTCTCATATATAAAAAACTCCCGCAGTCGCAGAGTCTTCTTTTATCCCCCCATATACACACTGTCGCAGTCTCTCCTTTATCGTCATGCCAATCGCGCGCATTGTCTTCATATTCGATCGATATGTAGCACTCGTCATCCGATGACGAGGTCGAGGTGTGAGTCTATCTCTCTTTCTCTTCGTTTTCTCTTTTTGCCTCTCTCTCTCTCTCTTTCCCTACTCTTCTACTTCTTTTTCTTGCGCGACGAGTATATAGAGGATCGTTTTTATCGTAGCGAGAGAATTTCTCTACTCCGGGTCCCCTATATGTATTCTTTATCGTCCGAGCTCTGTTTCCTCTTCTTTTTTGCGCAACTCGCCTTTTTCTTCCTTTCCTCGCCGCGGCAGTTGTACGCTAACGAGTTAAGAAGAAAGGGCAGGTGGACAGAAAGAAAGTAAGTTTGCATGTGCTCGAGCGCTCGGATAGACTATATTTTCAGTCTTTTTTGCGCGTTAGAAGCTCGATGCTGGCTATATTATATGCGATTTCCTACCGTTATTTTTGTCGCAGCTTTGATTATGAGGTGAGAACCGCTCGCTTATCTTTTATATTGTTTTATGCGAGTATAATATATTTCATTATGGACTATTCGGATAGAAAGTTTTATGTTGAAAGAGTGAAAGAGTGAAAGACTCATCGCTATTGTAGGATATGCAAAACTATAAATTTGTGAATAAACGTAAAAGTGTATGGAAAAATCTAGAAACGAGTCTTGTTCGAGGATACGAGCCCACTCGTATCGTTTTTGGATTTATCGTGAAAATTTCAAATGAATTTGAATAAATGCAACTCTTGGCTTCTTTCAATTCAATTCTTGTATTTCTTTGGTCTCTTATATTTAATATTAATGTTGAGTTACGATTTTTCGATCCATCGAAAATGCGATGCTTACAGTGAACGCTGTTTACTTAGATCTGGCGCAGACTTAATTCCAAGAAACCCAGGAAATTGTAACGGTCCCTGGAAAAGTCTTGTTTACAGAATTTAAAGTGGAGAATCGCCATATAGAACACGGGGGATCGCGTTATTTCTCGAAAACAAGATTGTTATTTTGGCAAAAACATTTCACCGCGTTGAAGCATCACTATTTATTCGCAAAATGCTAAATCTATATTATACGTTCTCCGAAAAAGTCGCGTTTCTGCCTTAAAATATCTCGGATATAATTGTATAACTGCTTTCCCGTGCAAAACAAGCGCGGACCGGTCTCTCGAATCTTATTCGACATATAGACATTTTTATTTGCCCTTCGACAATGCGCGCGCGACCCACCAAGAAAGACGTATACAATCTTTGGAAAATCTGCGTACAGACGCCGCGGTCCTGAAGCGAAAGCGAAAGAGGAAACAAATAAAGCAGGGTGACGACCAAAAGTCTACGTATATATAGAGAGACAGATCGAGTGCGATGGGAAGAGAGTGTGTGAGAGAGAGAGAGAGAGAGAGAGAGGGGGGGGAGAGAGAAAAAAGAGAAGAGCTGGCGCGCAGCATTAAGGAAATTGAAACGGTTTTCTTTATCCCGTAGCTCGGGCGGGTGGGAGTAAAATAGTCGCCTCATAGGAGAGAGGGAGAGAGACTCGCGAATCTATTCTCCGTCGACGCGAGGAAGAAAGTTCAGTCAGGGGGTGGGAGGAGGGTTAAAGACGTCGCATTGAAAGCCACTTGTAAAAGACGTTTTCATCCGCTATTGATTCGCCCAGCTGAGAAGTTGGATGTGTGTATATAGGAGGTGGAATTGAGTTTCGGACGATTATACGGGGATAGTATAAAGCCGCGAGGAATTAGACGGCGAAGTCGTAAAGTGAGAGCGCGATCGCGAGAGCGCTTCTGGTATATATAACTTCAGATGCCGTGGAGCAAACCGTGAATATCGAGATGCATTGCGAGGCACTTTATCATACCTTCCTGCGCATATAAATATGTCGTATAAAATAGATGCAGCTACGGGGTCCATGCTGTCGGACGCCTAATCCTAAAACATTCATACCGCACACGATCGATAAAAGTATATCCACAGCTCGTTCGCTCTCAACGATCATCAACGATTAACCAGCTCCAAAAAAAGGCCCCTCGCGCAGGTGCGATTTCGGCGGCACACTCCACTCGGAATTGTAAATCGTGGCGTCGCGTCCAGATTAGCGGGACGATCGACACGGCTTTCAAGCCTCGCCCTATATGACTCTCTCGTTCGCTACGGAATCCGGTTTTGGGTATTCGGGAGGCCCCGACAATGCTACCCCTGGCGCTTATTGACTGTCGACAAACCTGTATATACACCAGTCCACTGCTGCTGCAGCTGCTGCTGCTGTACGTGAATTTCCGAGCGCAACTGTATCCTGTGTGTGTATACCGGTTTCCACGTATCACGAGGTCTATAGAGCGCGTGACTGTGTCGTTTTAGGACTGTTAAGGTGCTGGAAAAATTCGTGGGTATTTCTCGATGCGATTTCAAACTGAGACTAATTTTTTTGTGTAATTGTATTCCAGAATTGGTGTACATTGTATAACGTTGTGGTAACGAGAATATTTTACTTTTCTTCGCGTTTTAAGATCTTACGAAAGGAGAACGTCCATTTCACTTGGGCGTTCGTAGAAATCGTAAAGTGTGATAAAAAATCAACCGACTTTACAGAGGGAAGAAATGGGATGGTATTAAAAACGTCGCGAGCTCCGGTCTTTTTCTACTTAAAAATTCCCCTTTTATCTCGGTGGTAATAATTTCGTAAAAATATATTACCGTCCACGCTCTGCACACTTAGCCAATTAGAAAATTTACGTACGAAGCACTGAATAAAAATCGGAAGTTGTAAAACCTATACTTACGAAAGTCGAATAAAAAATTCAAATTAGATTAAACAACAATTGTATAATACGGAAAAAAGAAATTTTCGAATCTCTCTGTGAAAAAGCAACGTGTCCCGAGGGCCACACACCTCGCACCAAATCAAATTCTCCTCGTTCCGGTTTTTCCAGCTCATTTTCTTCCGCCCCTATATATATAGCTGCACACAGGCTCTGGCCGTCCATTTTTCTCGCTCTCTCAAACGATCGGCTTTGTCTCTGCTTCGCTTCCCTACCCTCGACGATTCCGTTCATTCTCCTACTCTATTTTCTGGCGCTCTACGACCTTTTTTTCTCTTTCTCTCTCTTTCCCTTGTCGCGAACGTATATATAGGAGCCTCAATTCCTCGGCGTGCGAGAGAAGAAAAATGAATTACTACGGTGTCCGCGAGACTGAGGCATCGAACGGACAAAGGCTAATCCTAACACTTTGTTCTCGGATCTGCGTGCAATATGCGTGTCTCGTCAATCGAATCTTTGTTACGTATTCTAATGTGAAATGAGCTCATGTGTTTTTGCACTTTATCCAATTTTGACTTTTAAAAGTTGCGCAAAATTATTGATCATTTCCGAAAATAAATTTGCATTTGAAGCTCATGTATAGATAAGTCACGTGTATAGATAATCTTAGGTAAAATATATATTTCTATAGCTATACTTTAAATGTGTATTTAATGATACTTTTGTGTTTCAGGTGAGTTTCAGAGCGACCTCTTACTATCACCTCGCTTTCACGTAAGTCAAAGTATTAAATATTCTTAAAACGTACATCATATTTCTTGAAAGATTCGAAAAGCTTTCGCTAAATTATTTGTACAAGTTCTGAGCGAATTCCCATCAGCACACTATACCAAAACCTGATTCCAACAACGAATCGTCGTTATCCAAACATCCAAAAATCCACACAGCATCATAGAGACACCCCAAAAAAAGCACCCCTGAAAATTCTTCACACCGGACCAAGGCATTCCTGGCCACAAGGTCTAGACTCGCCGCACAGAGAGAAAGAGAGAGAGAGAGAGAGAGAGAGAGAGAGAGAGAGAGAGAGAGAGAGAGTGTGTGTGTGTGTAAGAGAGAGAGAGAAGTGCGCGAGGGGCCAGCAAGCTCGCGTTTGATATTCCGCACCAGAAAGCTCGGGTTGGAAATTTCGGCTGCCCGCCCGACGTCTCTATATACACCACACTCACACACACACGCGCACACACGTAGTCGCCCTAACCGCAGTTGCAACCTTACTCTCGTGTGTAGGAACGTGTATATATATATAGCGAGTAAAAAGGCGCAAGACGAGAAGGGAAGCTGTGCGGCAGGCGGCTAATATACGATGCGCACAAGCCGCCCCGGCTATACGGCATAAATATTCATAAGAGCCTCGCGTATATGTGGGGGGGG
>UELV01100553.1:27643-52711 GCA_900490015.1 Megastigmus stigmatizans
CCCCCATCCCCCCAGCGTTCATCGTTCTGTTTTCTTTCTCTACTCGCGGAGAGCTCGACAGCGCGGCGGCTTATATATACAAAGTTTCGGCGCGCCAAGTACAAGAGGCTGCTGCTATGGGCTGCGGAAAACACGGGAAAAGAGGAAAGAAGGAGAGAGAGAGAGAGAAGCTCTTCGTGCCGGGAATATAAACAATGCGTTTTAATTAGAGCCCTTGCCCCTATACCTATCCTACGCTATGCCACCCGTCCGATGAATGCACAATTGTTACGGGCTTGGAATTCGCTAAAGAGAGAGAGAGGGAAAAGTTGTACCGCGACGTTCTCTCTACGTTGGATTTAGCCACCAGCTCGCGGGACTTGCCGCCACATGTATGCATTATTCACTCGCTCTCTTACACTTTCTCTCCTGCTTCTGTTGGCTTCCTTTTTACTCTTGTACCGATTCGTAAATAATCATTTGATAGAGGGTCCTTTGTTTTTTACGCTCGGGTTGCGAATTTCGCGGATGAAGAGACGATTGTTGTTGGCGAGGTAGGATTTGATGAGTCGCTTGTTCGACCGAGACTTATCACAACCACGTAGATTTTTTTAAAAGAAAAGAACATTTATTATTTATATTGAATTATATTTATGCAATTTAAACACAGTGTTTTATAGATAGTACACCTTGCTCTGAAACAAAGCAGAATTCTTAAATTACATTTCTGAATGCGCTCATGCAAATTTAACAGGCAATCGTTAAAGGACCACTAGCCTTTTTTTTTAGAGTTGCGCACTGTATTAAAAGATCAGACTTTATTAAAAACGTTGGCTGGAATTGGGTCACGTCTTAAAGAAGCTACATTATCATAGTATTTTCTTTTTAAAGTCAACCGTTTATTGCCTTACAAGCTTAGCTTAACTCCTCTTTTTCTGCTGCTTGATAAATAATTAAATTCATTCGACTTAATGAAATTTCATCCGTGTTTTACCTTTCTGCGTAACTTTGAAACTAAGTGAAATACACGGATAAAAATTTAAACTCAATCCACTGTGATCGTGTAGAGAATCGTCGGTATATTTTAAATACTTTAATTATACCTGCTTTATACAAATGAAAAAATTGATATTTCACATGTCGTTACAATTTCTTTTTTAAATTACTAGCTATTGACATTTTCGTCAAAGTCGAAAAAACCAATCTAACATTTAATCGCGAGATTTCCGCAACAATTTCCGCATTTTTCACGTCGAGAGAGAGAGAGAGAGAGAGAGAGAGAAAAAAAAGGAAACAAATGCGGTCGCCGCTTTTTATTTCGCAGCGATTCGGGAAAAGCACGCGGGAATTAAGTTCGACTGGGACGATCAAACCAACTTTTTTTTCCACCGGATGATAATCGAATTCTCTACGTATGGATGAATTGCGCAAATTATATTAAAGTCCGACTCGAATTTGTTTGTACAGCGGCTGTATTCGAAAGCGTCGTGATCGTCAGCTCCGGCGCGATTATTGAAAGTTTTACGACAAATCGTAATACGCAATAGCGCCGCTTTAACCATCATCAACTTTCCTCACCCTTTCTTCCAATCCAATGCAAAGTATGCCGCATTAAAAATATTCCCGTCGACTTATCGTTTAGATGCTTATACTTGTTTTTTTTCTTTATTTTTATTATTGGCAATTGACAGCCTTATATATAACAACTCGGAAATCTAATCGAATGTTACGCAGTCTTAACAACGAATTCATTTACTCTTTTAAAATTTTTCATACAAACATACTTGTATCCAATCTCCCGCGATACTTTTTAAACGTATCTAAACTACGCGGGGAGATCCAATTTCAAAAAGTCCGCATCGCCGAATTAACGATCGTATAAATAGACAGGCGATCCTCGCGCCCATACACGCGATTTCGCTGAAAACTTTCATCAAACAGTCGTTTATACGTATTGGAATAAAGTTTCCGTGCCCGCCGCCATCGAGGAGAGGCAATATCGGGTGTGTGGCGCGCGGGGTTTTAAGAATACATCGTTGCTTCCTCCCCCCCTCCTTGCGCGCCACTCCTGGTATTCGAGGAAAACTATAAAATATAAACTAACGACATCGACGCGGGGCGGAGGCTCTTATATAATAGTCGAAAGTGAGATATCCTATATAAGAGAGAGAGAGAGAGAGAGAAGAAGGAGAGAGAGAGAAGCTGTACTTTGCCGAGTGGCAATAATCGTGGTATCGAACGACCAATGACATTCGCATCGATTTTCCATTTCTCGGGCGCTGGTGGTGTTTCGCCGTGTGGCGACGATGCGCGAAGGAACTGCCGCGCAGAGAGAAAGAAATAGGTAAGCGAGAGAGTCAATGACCAAAGTCGTATACAGATATGATTTTTGGATGTCTTTAACCTCTTTGGCCATTTGCCGATTGTCGCGTGGCGCATATATATACAATTCAATGTTGTTGGACTAGAAATTCAGAGAGAGAGAGCTAGAATTTTATCTTGCTTAATTCTCCTTTGCTCCTTGTTACTTCTCATCATTTGGATATAACTATATGTATTTTAATTTTGATCCAACTCGTTCCCTTCTTCAATTTATTCTTACCCATTCATCGCTACAACAAAAGAAGAAGAAAGAAAAAAAGAAGAGGAAAGTACTTTGAGGAAAAATTTCGTGACACTCTTTCATCGATACTTCGGCGTTCGCCCAAGAAAAGCAACTTCCAATCTCCCCAAACTCCCAACTTCTTCATCCTCCAGGGCTGCAGAGCGAATTAAAATCTCGGCTCTTCAAAGTCTCCTCTCAATCCCCGCTCTCGCACTTAATACATACACACGCATACACACACGCGCTCGCGTACATACAGACACGGGAGGAGCAGCGGATAACAAGGTGACGTTGTTTGATAAGCAATTTCGCGTTCGCCCATTCTTCCCAAACTCCTAACCCTCCTCCTCCCCCATACACATACACACATTATACGGCAAAGTCTACTTCATTGACGCTGCGCAAAGTGCAGCCAGCCAAAGTTTACTTATTAGCGAAACTATACAGGCTTGCGAGCGCAGCTTCTTGGCTCTCTGGCCTGCAAATGCATTTTACATTGAAATTCAGCCCCTCTATCGAATGAGATGTATCTAGCGCTATACTCTCTCCCTCTGTGTGTGTGTGCGAGAGAATTCGCACGCGTTTTCTCTCCGCTTGGCTGGTCTCTCCCGCGTGCATCCCAGAGAAAATAAGAGAGAAAGAGATGGAGTGGGTCTCTGGAAGCAATATAGAGCCAGAGAGGAATAGGAAACTCGGCGGAGAGTCAGTTAATTAACGAAACCCACATGGGACAGGATGCTTCTCTCTCTCTCTCTCTCTCTCTCTCCCTCCCTCCCTTCCACTCTATAGCGCTGTCCAGAGACAGTTGCCCACTGTCACCTATACCCTCGATATAACCCTTTCTATCTCTCTCTCTCTCTCTCTCTTTCTCTTTCTCGTTTCCATTCTCATATACAAACACAGAGGCGCACACGGGCGAGCCAGACAAGTAGCTCCGCGTAAATAACGTCACGGAGGACCAGACCGAAACGAAACGCCTGATTTGGATCCTCTCAGACGAAAGTCTCTCTCTTTCTCTCTCTGTGGGTGTGTGTTTTTGGGTGCGAGGATGGGATAAAAGGATATTTTCGGTTGAGGAAGGTGTGTGTGTGCGTGTCTGGCTGGTTGGTCTATCTCTCTTGTTTTTTCGGGGTAAACAGTGATTCGACGCTGCGGATCTTTGGAGAATTCGCGGTGCTTCGACGGGATTGCCGAGGTGGATATATCTTTCGTTTTAGATGAGGACACCGATCTGAACTAATCCTAGCCAAAAACGCGACAATGAAGAAACGTTAGACAGCTGTATTAAAATGAAAATATTGCCCGTTTATCGATGACATCGCCATACGTTATAGTCAATTATGCGAAAAGATAAACACGCTAATTGAAGAACTGACTATCCCTTGTTTTATATAAAATAGTGATTCTTTATTATCGCGATGATGTTTCGCTAAGAGGCGCTGCGTCGATAAAGTGATAAGCGCTTGATTCTGGTTAGTTGCTTCAAATTAGCGGCTCGCCTGAATAAATCTGCTCTAGATAGGCATCATTTAATCATCATTGATCGTCCCCCAAAATCCCTGACCCGAGAATAACACCTTTACATTATGTCATAATCATCTCGTTAATTTCCAGAAATAGGTTCGCTATAACAGAAAGTAACAAATTTAGACTCTTGCAATTAAATAAATGCTAAAACAATATTATTAATACTCTAATGATACACAGACGATAGAAAAGTACTGCATAACCAAACGTACGCATCAGTCATTAAACACTGCCGCAGCAAAGCTCGCGCAAGTCGGCAAGACGCTGATGCACCGCCAGATACACGCGGGCGCGTAAATAATTTCCGAGCCTCTTCGCCAGACACTCTCATTCATACATATATATACAGGTAGAAGGCGTACGCGGAACGCCTCGTAGCCTGAATCCGCAATGCAGTTGGAAAATATTCAACGCTGAAAAATACGTTTAATCAAGGGAATTACCGCCGCCTTTCTTCTCTCTAACAGGTGCCCGGGATAACTTATTCAGAGCCGCCCTCCCCCTTCTGTCTCTCTCACCCTCTCTCTCTCTCTTTAGCAAAGGTTTGTAGGCACGTAGGAAGAAAAGGCAAGAGAGGGAGAGAGGGTAAACCCCTCGCGGGAAAGAAGAAGAGAGGAAGGGAGAGAGGTTCCTCTTTTGCAAAGACAGTCGGCGCGAGTGCCACTTTCACCCGAAAAGGTATGTTGACTCGATGGAGTGTCGGTTAAGCTCTCTAAGGGTTGAGCGCGCGGACTGAGAGAGATAGAGAGAGGAAGAGAGACGAAGCCAAATGAGAGAAAGGCGCTGCTGCTGCTGCAGTACGAAAAGACACTTCAAATAAGACCTCGCCCGAGCTTATACTGAAAGGTCCGCCTTCCTCTTTTGCTGTGACTGCTGCTGCTGCTGCTGCTGTTGCGAGTGTTTGTACATGAACCTCAAATCTTGCGATGCCTCGCGTATTATCAAAGGTTAATTAGACTCGCGGCCTGAATTTCTCGTGCGCTTAGTTAACGCGATACAACTGACTTTGACAAGGATTTATGCTTTATCACTTATCTTTATTTTCTTTACTTGTAATTTAATTGCGAAATCTGTACCTGCTGTATTTAGGAATTAACTTATTTAGTTTTCTAGAAATTATTAATACATTAACACCCCATCCGTCCTTAACGCAAGATAAAGCATTAAAAAGCAGTCCATAACGCGAACGTAACAACTCCTAATTCAGGATATCCCGCATGAGTCACAACTCACGCATACGCTACATCAGTTGAGGAAACAAAACCTCATTCGAACGAGAACGTCGTAAAAACATTGGCGAGCGCGCGCACGTATATACACATCCTTTTTCCAAGATGTCCCACCGGCGGTGCTTTTAATGGACTCCTGGCGCGGTACGTCGATACATAATATCTCCGCTGCCGCTGCTGGCGGATAAAATAAACAGAAAGTCCGAAGTGGGAAAGGAGCGACCGAGAGAGAGAGAGAGAGAGGGAAGAACGAGGTGTAAAAAAAGTGGAGGAGAAGGAGAGGGTAGAGTTGGATGGATGGACGGACAGGAGGATGGACGGGCCGACAGATGGAATGGAGAATTGTGTGTATGTGTGTGTATGCGTGTGCGTGTGTGTCTGTTCCCTGGGCTGCAACTACTGTCTGGAAGATGGACGTCGTTCAATTATACCAACACGCGGATTCGAGAATAAAACGAGGGAAAGGCTGTTTTTCCTTTTCTCTCTCTCTCTCTCTCTCGTTGCGAATCTTCTTTGTGGATTTTCCGCCGTTCGGCGAGCGGTTAATAAGAAATAACGACAGAGGACTTGCTTCGCTTTAAACACTCTCTCACTCTCTGTCTTCTACAAGTTCAATGCGCGGTGGTGAAAAAGGAGTTGCAAAAAGGACAAGTAGTACAAATGATAAGATTTTAATTGCGAGTCGTGTCTCGAACCGCGTCGTTTTAGCTAAACTTGTTTGTCTTTATTTAATTCTCTGTGATAACGACTGGAAAGGTCGCGACTTTCGCAGAGAGACGAAGATTTCGTTGCACACTTACCATCGCGAAAGTGTGGAGCCGCGCCGCCGGGAAAAAGGAGGGCGTGTAATTGCATTTTGCGCTACGCGCTTTTAAATGAATAATGTATATACACGTGTATAATGCGTGAGTTGCCGCATGAGCCAAAATTAAAATTATAAATTATTTAGCCGATGCGCAAAGCGCGTCGTAACATTTATTAGACGCAAATTGCACGCGAGTAACTATTCGTGTCTACGATTTCCGGTAGAACGCTATTTTAGCACTTTGAGCTTGGGGAACAAAATGGGCATCGAATCAAAATAACAAAGTGCTTGAAATCGGTCTTCCAGTGCAGCTTCTCGGGGCACCGTAATCAATACTCCGGCGAATTCTGGGGTGAGCATCAGTCAGCGAAAAGTTGATCGCGCTCCGGACAAACACAGCGAAGAGGAGAGACGCATTAACAACGACGGGCATCGCGAGATTTAATTATCCGCAGACGCGCGGCCATCGATTCGAACGTTTAATGAGAGAATTGGAGGAGGCACGACGGTATACGCGCAATCAAATCTCACCGAGCGAGTCCCTCGGGTTGCGAACTTACCGATTGACTTAATATTCCTAGCCTCGAGATGCTAAGCGATTTCTATATGTGTGCAGGACGAGGTTTGCCGATGTTTGGATGACTCGCGGGTATATGTGGACTGGCGAAATATTGAATCAATATTGGTTTGAACTGAAATACAACGTCTGACACGCTGCCAATGCTCGGGGAATACTTTTAACAAATTTTTATTCAGGCAGACGATTTTGGCAAAGTAGAGCAGTTTTTACTATGGAGAGACCGTATCGAATAAATAATGGTAAATACAGTAATACAAAAAGCATGCGAGTAATTTTGTGGATTCAGTCCAGAATTGCGTTTGTATATAGACGGAAACACCCGCAGTACACGAGGGGAAAAGTGTGAAGACACAAGTGTTCTCTCACCCCTGTTTTCTTCGCTTTTTTCTTAGCTCCTGTTTCTCGTCATCTCGACGGTAATTAGCGGATGCCTTAAGATTGCCACTCTTCTGCACTTGTCTCTCTGTCTTTCTCTCTGTATACGCGTTCGAGTGCGTACTTTTTTTTTCTTCTCTCTCTCTCTCTCTCTCTCTCTCTCTATCCTCTCATCCCTGGAGGATAGTATAATAAATAATAAACAAGATGAGAAAGGTATAGAATCGGATGGTTTCACTCGTGCGACAATTTTGTGTTCTACCTTTCTTTTTTTTCTTTTTTATTATATCCTTTAATTGCGAACTCCGGATTCAGAGGAATCAAATTTCACGAGAACTAAGTGAATTTGATTGCGTACTCATTCGCAGCCGGGACAGAAAAAAAAAGAACGAATTTGTATCTCGAATCCTTTGAGATTTCATTGAAATATTCAGCGTGGACATTTTGTGAACGGGAAAAAATACGAGAGTCGGGTATATGTATGGGAGAGTGATAAAAAAAATCAAGGATTCGACGCTTCGGGCATCGTCAATCTAAAACTGCGTATACGATATATATACATTAGTTTTCATTTTTCCGAGGATTGTATACGTAAAGACTAGCGCTTTTGCATCTCAATACTTTTAACATGAAACTTTATCTATTTCATCGAAAATTAATCATGAATTTTCGAAAGAATATAACAATGAACGAGTAATTAAACGATGCGTCAAAAAGTCGGTAACAGTGTCGACGGTTCATACGCATAGCGTCTAAAACTGTCAGGACGTCAGAAAGAGAGGCTGGAAATTGTAAAGTGGCTCTTTATCACTAGCCAACGAGGCCTCTTCTCTAGCCTCTTTCTCAACCGAGAGAAAGAGGGAATTGCAGCTCGCGCGCTTCCTAATGCGATTAGCAAAGCTGCGGAGAAAGGTAGGAGAATAGGAGAAGAAAAGGGGAAGAGCTGCGAGGGAAAATGAAGAGAGAATCTTTATCTGTCCGTCGTCGGTGGACTGTTTAGGGAAGAGGGCGAAATACGAGGTAAGAAAGGGAAGCGGACAAAGCTGAGGTAATGGAAGAATCGAAGGACGGGAGCGCAGCGGAGGGGAAAGTTTTTGTGCCTCTGCGGTAACTGAATTGTTGAGTTGCAGCGTGCACAATGTCGTCGAGTACGTGTCTGTATGTAATGTTGAACGATTCGTGAGTTGAACGGACAAGCTATTTAGTGTTTTCGTAGCATTTTTCATTGATTATTCATTTCCTATTAAATATCCAGAAGCAGAGTAAACGATATATATTGGTAGTGCGTAACATACGAATTCATGAATATTTCTGGTATTCTAATGTATGTGTCATCCCAGCGAAAATGCCTAATTACTAGTCAAACAGTGTGTTCGTTTGAACTGCAGATACGAGAACATTCGAATCAATTATATCAGGCGCGAAAAGAGCATGAACAATGAGATGGGATCATAGTTAAAATGGAGCGGATTTCCGTTAGTATTCAATGACTTTATTTCTTTGTACGATTGAATGATGTTTTTTATTTAATATTTTTAACGTCATCTTATGGTCGGTGCTACTAACGTCGGCTTGTTGTTTAGAGGATGAACATTATGAATATTTTTTCTGACTTTTCCACCATCAAGGGGGTGGATTTAAAAAAATAATAGTATAGATTTCAATTGTTTTAAGGCAGAATTCAATTTAAACGAAATTAATGTAATAATGAAATTTTATTTACAAAGATAATTAAAATGAATGTTTGAAGCTGAATTATTAATTAAAGCGTATGAATTTAACTTAATTTTATGCAATGTTGAACTTTGGCAGCTACCACAATGCATTATATTGAAAATTGTATGTAAAAGGATGAGATCAAAAATATTTAAATCTCTCGCGGTGAAGGGAATATTAAGGAAGTTGCTGTTAAAGCGTATGAATTATACATGAAAAGTTGTGTATTCATTAGCAGTAGAAGATACTCTTATATCTGCTGCTTTTACTAATTAATGTATTTGTTTATAAATTCTATTGCAGTATATTGTATTATAAGCGTCCATTATTTTTCACGTTAAAAATTAAAAAACTGTTATATCGCGTAGCTCTAGGTCTAAATTTATCTTTACTCGCACAATAAAGAAGAAGGTTCCAAAATTAATAGCTCAAAAAATAAAAGCTCCTTTCAATTACTTAGTCAAGCGATTTCTCTCAGCACAATATTTCCTAATCCCTCCTTTTCCCCCGACCAACGTCCTTAAAACGCAGATAAAGTCAAGAAAAAGAATATGAGCATAAGAGAAGCCAAAGGGGGCCAAGAAAAATACGGTTCGAATAAACCGTCAAGTTTCGTTATCGCGTCTGATATATAGTCGGTCCGTGGGATAGTAGCTAGCTTATCTTTCAGGACATTCGCGTTTACGCGGCAAGCCGATTGGCCGTCCGGCGCTTTGTGCTCGACGTTTTACTCACCTGCACGGTCACGAGGAGCAAGGAAAAAACGAACGTAATGCCGCGCACATTACGAGTGAGGGAGAGAGAGAGAGAGTCTTTTCTTCCGAAGGATATCATTAGCCGGACGCTGCCCCGTTCGTTTTGTCCGGGTGCTTTTTAAGCTCCGATACGTGACTGGAAGACGCGATGCCAGATGGAGATCCGAGATCTGCTGGCCAAAAAGTTCATTGAAAACTAATGCTGCGGGATGTGTGCGAGAGTTTGTTTGGCTATATAAGTTTATCGCGATGAGAGGGTTTTTTTCGTTTGCGATCTGACCCCGTTTAAGGATTCAAAGTGAAATGTGATATTATTTAGTTTGGAAGGCTTTTTGGTGAAGGTTGTGGATTTGGGTCAGTTTTTTAACGCGGAGAATGACGTTTGCATGCTTACAGCGATTTACTTTTCCACGAATTCAATGTAATTATACATTTTTTAAGGTTTTTTTTTTAAATTTTGCAAGCTCTGTTACGTTAATTCTGCACAGAATAGCAACAAAGCCGAAATGCTGCTCGCGAGATCTTTTCAGCCGAAATGGATTCCTGCAACCTTGCACGGTTTACCTCGGCCAAATTAGGCGAAAATGTTCACTCGCTTATTCCAAAGCTCCCGCAATTTATCAGGACCACCAGCCTCTCAACCACCGGAGTCGCGCGCAAATACTCGCACAGCACAATAAGCAGAGAATAATGAAGACGCAAAGCTCGGGAGCGGAAGAAAAGAAGAAAAGAAGAAGAATAAAAAGAACACGCACAGAGAGCAGAGGTAAAGTATACGCTGGCTCCTGATAAATCGAGCATAAATATAGTAATGCAAGAGACGGAGAGAGAGAGAGAAAGAGAGAGAGAAAGTGGTACGACTCGAGACTCATTTCACAAAGGCAAATGAAGGATGTGAGGGAGGTGAAAAAAAAGGAGAACATCTCTCGAGTTTCAGGAATCCGGTTTCCACCCCCTCATCCTCCAATTGTATTTTATTTCGTAATTTATTTTTCTCAGCCACTTCGCGTATATATACATATATATAAAGCATGGAGTCTGTGTACGCGCGAGAAGACGTAATACATATTACATTTCTCCGTGGCGACAAGGACGATGAAGAGGAAGCCGTAGTAAAGGCGCTTGTTTATATACGCGGCTATGCCTCGCCAGCGAAAACTCGATGTTTGTGTGTATGCGGACGTTGCGTCTCTTAGTTTCTTGGGTACAGGGCGAGTCCAGCCGAGAAAGAGAGAGAGAGAGAGAGAGAGAGAGAGAGAGAGGAGAACTGCGCGACCTCGTGGAAACGAGTTTTCAAATAAAAGGGGAGCTGCCGAGAAATTCCACAGGTTGTTCAGAAAGCGAGAGAGAGAGAGAGAGAGGCTCTTAACTTTCGCAAGTCTACTCTCTTTTTCCATCGACGCGGACGTGAAACGTGATTCTCTATCCTCTTTCACGGGGATTTCTTGCTTGTTTTCCACTCCTTGTGCCTTTGCCTCTTTCTTTTTTGGATTCATCGGTGCGCGCGTGGCTATACGCGTCGCGGAGACATTTTTTTCTCTCTGTCTCGGTTCTCTCTGGTCCTTTTAAAGTTCGCCGTGTAGTTTATTATCGGATTAAGAGCCGGTAGGGATTGGTCAGCGAGATGCTCCACAGGAATTAGCCGAGCTTCGCCGACACTGCTCTCGAGATATCCTTCGAGATTGCGCTTTCTTTCTTTTCTCCATCTCCTACTCTTTCACCTTCTTTTTCCTTTTTTTTTTCGCTTTTTTCTTTAGCAATGCTCGGTCTGTAGAGTTGTACTTTATCGCATTTTTTCGATGTCTGGATCGGATCGGTGAGTTCATTTAATGTACCAGTTTCGTTGCAGGAAAGTTCGATTTTGACGAGATCCATGCATAATCTTCAATCTGAAAGTATACCACAAAAGCCACAAATGGACATTCGATGAAATTCAACTATTCGGCATTATGAGAGAAACAGATAGCGCTACATACATAACGTAGCCTAAACTGGGCAACAAGCATTCTTGGCATTCGAACAGCAAATAAAGTCACACATACACATATAGAGCGAGCAATCCATCAAACCGCGCTCTGCACAGCAATGAATTCGTTAAAATAACAGTCCTCGGATTTGTCGACTGCAGTGGTATACAGGTCGTCGTCGTCGTCGTCGTCGTCGTCTTTGTCGAGGAAAACCAAGCTATAGAAGCGGCACGCAACTCATTTCTCAACTCCATGCACACGCAGCCAAACACACAGAAGCAGCCACACGAAAGCAACCTTTAAGCTGCACAGCAACGAGAAAGACAACTATACGGCGGTGGATAGGGGGTAGGGGGGTAGGGTGACACAGAGAACGACGATGAATTGCTCGAGCTCACCGCGCTTACGACTTGGCTGCATGCCTCCCTCTCCTCTCCCATCTCTCCTCGCGTTTACACGTTTCAGACCAGCAGTTTGCATTCCAGTTCACTTTGAGTCACGCCGACGTAGTCTGCAGAGAGACATCTTTGGAGACGTGCGGAATACCCGCGCGAAAATTCCCAGTTTCGGCTCTCCTAGGGGGTATGTGGAGGCAGCCTCCCACCATCCCATTGTCTCGGTCTGTTTATATGCTTTTTGGTGAACGTTAGCCGCGCTCTGTTGTGGGTGTTTATGTGGATGGGTAACGAGACGCTGTTAATGCTCGCTGGCTGGCGATAGCGGCGGTGGCTGTTTGGTGCCGTGAGATGCTCGACTGCCAGGGTCGCAGGCTTCCGCGCAACCTGGCTCTTTTACGAACGGCTGCTGCTGCAGCGGATATAATTCGATGGGAATTTATATTCCCCGGGAATGTTGGGGGGGGTCCTGCAGTCTTTGAAGCTACGATTAAGAATTTTAATAGCGAGGGCGGGTGCAGAGCAAAAGGGTTTGAGGGCCGCTCACTTTTACCCCGTCTGCGAGCTAGTCGAGTGGCCGAGTGTACGTATAGCCCGGCTTTTGAGATAATGGCAGCTTTTGCAGATGTGGCGAGTCTGCGGTCCGGGAAAATTGGGATACAGTCAAAGAAATTCGGAGTATCTCGCACTGAGAGTAGATGTGCTTTTTAAATAAATAAAGTCATCGTGGTATTTACTTTTAAAATGCGTGTTTTGGATGCAGGACGAGTTTGGAAGTTATATTTCCTCGTGAGATTTTGTGTAATAAGCGTATAATAATACAAATTTTTGGTAGTATTTGTTTTCAACAAAGGCAAAAGAAACACCGGTGACGTCGCAGCAGAAATAAAAAAGATGGTACAAGATTTGCCTTTCAATTTTAATGTTTGGGGGTGTCGGTGTGCTCCTTTCGTAAAACAATCGCACCCCCATTCATCCCAACATCTGTTTCTCTCGCACCAAACAAAATCCGTCCATTCATCTCATTCCCCGTGTTACGCCGATCTCGCGGGCTGCGCGGCTAAAAACCACAACCTGCGTGCACAGGCGATAAACAAAAGCAAAAGAATCCGGGCGTAATTTAATAAGTCTCTTATAACCTGCGCGCTCATAAACCGCCTTCAATTTAGCCGCTAGAAACAAAGGCAGCGCTCTATACCCATGGCGCTGAACATATGAAAGAAAACTCATATACACGCGTGCGCGGATTTTTTTTTGTGTCACAGTGTCCCTCGCTCGGACGCTCGTTTAGCATCGACGCGCATATTGTCATGCTAAAACCCATCCGGGTCTAACGTTGCAGTAGTAATGGTCGCCCACCGGTCGGACCACCATCATAACGGACGTACGAAGGCGAAGGTGCGGCAAAAGAGTGTCAAGCGTTAACGCCAAAACGTCCGGCCGCGTGCAGGGCTTTTGTGTCGCGTGTGTAGCCGTCCACCCCCTACGCGTAATCCTTCCCTCGCAAGCCCTCGTAAGCGCTTATATACGCGGAAGCTTCGTTGCGCTCGCTCGGGGATTTCTTAGCTGGGCTTTAGCCGGGACTGGACGCGCACCTTTCTTCTCGCCGGGTGATGAGATTCTTATGAGATTTTATTGACCGCTCTCGTCCAGCTTTTCTAAACGCGCGATGACGGCCTTTGATTTTGTTTCGAGAACAAAGTATTAAACGTTTCTGTTCTGACTGTGATTCGACGGTAAAGATCAAGATCATAAGTTCATGGTATAATGTACTTGATGCAAAGTAGTCACTCGATCGCACGAACGATACTCCAGACACCATATCCCTTTTATGTACAGAATAAATTCAGTATTTATGCACATCCTCTTTATAAGTAATAATACATTATAAATGTATTGTGATAGACAAGTATGGTAATTTCGGGTGGGTTATTAGCCCGAAAACCATTTTGAACGCTCCGTTATATATATATATATATGTATAACAGTTTTACCGTGACAATGGGAGATTTAGCAACATTATATTAAAGGATGAATATTCAATGTAACGCCGCTGTATAACTCGTGGCCAAACGAATCGATATTCATAAATGCTACGACCCTAGTGCACGAAACAATATCGCGTGACTAATTAATTATTCATTTAGCTGACGTTGAACTTTGTAACGATAAAAATCGTGAAATAATAAATTATTGGCTTTGATATTTACCAACATTATATTATAATAATACGACTAGAGCGGAATGATGAATTATTTTCCGGTTCGTTCTGTACTTGCTGTTGTTCATAAAACAATTAATCCTTCCTATCTACGGAAAGTTCGACGGAATTTATTTCGTTCGATGCTGTCGGACTGATTAATTTTGCACCAGAGTATCAAATACTTTAGATGAAGATAATGTAATTTGTATCAAAAGTTAATATGCACTGAAGCCAAGAGATATCGAACTAATTACACATGAAAATTTTACACCGATTTAGAAACTTTGTTAACGTTGACGAGTCTCATAAAACTGATCAGTTAATTTTAGCGTAAACTTACTTACCGTCCAGCCAATCCACAGTAATTTTCCAGTACAATTCCAGATCGTAGATCGAATAAGAAAGTCAAACCAGAATGGGATTCGCTAAATAACTCAATTGTCTTGGAACGATCGTCGTACTCATCGATATTCATTGGAGTTCCTCCTGTATATTCGATGCGGACTACAACTCGAGGGGCCACTCGCACTGTATACAGATGACACTTTGACCGCGTCTTTGTGGAAAAGATGGAACCCCTTGCGACCTGGGACTTGACTCGGGAAAATCGAATGCGCTGTAAACCACTGCTGACCAAATTCCTATATTAGAATTGGTAACACGTAAATTGTACAAGAGTAGAAAAATTTTTGGTGTAAACGAGTGGAGGTTACTCGCACAGAGAAAAGTAATATAACATTTCACGAGTGCCGAACTATTCAACTATTTGTTTGATGAAAAAATAAAAGAACATATTAATCAAAATCAATCAGTTCTTGTTAAAGCAGATATTTCGATAGAAAAATACAGCAAGCATCGAATGTAAAGTGTCATTTCCACGCGTTTGACATTTTTTTCATCAATTATTTAGCTCAACGAGCAACGAATAGTGCATTCGATTTATATATATAAAAAAAAAAGAAGAATTGTTCCATTTCACTGAACGACAGACAGTACTGCCAACCTAAATAACAAAACATTCTTTACCAATCGAACACCTCGTCTAAACTCACCTATTTTGAACAAGCGCACTCGTCGTCCACGCGCGCAAGCCAAACACCAATACATACACGCGCGCGCGCGCATCATTAAACTCTCACGCACTGCAAGAAAGAGACGATAAAAATTCGTCGTTATCGCTGGGAAACCGAGCGAGTCATGCTCTCTCATCTACTCACCTACGCGCGTTTCTATTGCGTTTATTCGGTCGTTTGCAACTCGACAACGATTGCAGGATACTTGTCGTGTTCCGCAAACACGTAGGAAAACTAGTCCCCGCGGACACACACGCTACAATCTCCTTTTTCCTATGTACGGAAAATGCACCTGGGGAGAGAGTGAGAGAGAGAGAGAGAGAGAGAATCGGTCCAGTTTTATTAGCGTTAATTTCACGGTTATTACCATTATCGTAAACACACCGAGGCATACGGAGCACAATTGCACGCGCGAGAGTTGAACGAAACTATGGCGGCTTGTGAAGTATATACGCGCTAGTGTTTGTGTCTGCGTGTGTGAGAGTAGACCCGGGAAAGCCATTATACGCGGGAATGTCCGTGAGAGGAAGGAAAGGGGCCAGCAGGAAGCGGCTATTATGGCTTATTAAATCCTGACCCTTTGCCGTAGGATGTATATGTATAAGTAATAAAAATAGGCGTGTATTCTGAAAAGCTGGGAGCATTGCCACTAACCCCTAAAGGAAAGGCTACGTTATTTTTGTCCAAAAAATTATTTGTCCGGAGATTCGAGACGAAACTGTGACCTCGAGGATACTCTTCTTGTTAATCTATGGAGAATAAAAGCCGAGGATTAGTGCAACTAGGCCTTTTGTTACGCAAGTTTTGTTATCCTTCAGTTAAGCGTACGTTTAACGGATTTTCTTCTCGCTTCACTCGCTGATCCTTTTTCATTTCTGATTGATAAAATCGACTGCACAATTACGGTCGGTTAAGTAGGGCGAGATATAAAAAAAATGGGCGGACAAAAAGTGTGTATATAAATTATTTGGGGTGGTGGAGTCGAAGGGCCGAGGGATAAATCACATAAATCCCGGAAACTTTAAGCGCGATACATCGCGCGATTTATGGAAAATCATTTGTTGTATGAATCATTCCAAATTATACTATAAATTGCCGGCTGGGAGAGTTCGACCTCGTTCCCAGGATATGCGGATTGCGTTTATCGTTGTATCACATATTTTTTAAGATTTTCGGCTTGGTTTTCGTAAATTAGATGTCGAGTTTTAAGATTGAAGACGAATGTAACAGCAACAAATCTGCTGTATAATGAGAAGCTTGAAATTTGTGCACAGTTTTATTATAATGTATAAAACAAAGCATCAAACAGTGTTAGTTAAAATTTACACATGATTTACATATTAAGGTCGGCTTTCAAAATGTAATGAACGTCTGTTAATATGCTCCTAATTAGATCTGAACAAGTATTATGGACGCGAAAATTGGGGGGTGAACGCTGAAACTCCACCTCGTCAAAGCTACACCAACAAAGCCCCGTATACATTTCTGCGCGCGCACGATAAACCACCGCTCACCAAAAAGGCCACTCGTTTCCGGAGCCACGAAATCCCGAGAGAAAAAAAAAAGAGTAAGCAGACAAATTACCGTCCGCGGCGACATAAAAATCTTCATTATGCACGAACAAATTGAAACGCATGTTTACAAAAAAAAGACAAAAAGAAAAGCAGAAGAAGAATCACGCGAGTGCGGACACATTTTTTGCGCTGGCCGCAATTCCGGCGTAATTTTATGGCGATTATCCATAAATTCTCAGACAACGCGAGAGAGATGCGCTCGCGCGCGGACTCGAGCGTTAATTACGGGGCTTTAATTTTCGGTCTAGCCGCGGCGACGATTAGAATAAGGCAAGCACGCGCGCTCGCATAAAACACCCAGCCCGCATATATACAGCAATAACAAATTTTATCCGCGCGGCGGCTCCAACTTTATTCCGAAAACATCCGCTCGGTCGTATTATAATCGCCGGGCGCGACCCGGAAAATTAAAAGCATTCGGAACTTTGTTTAATTAAAAGATAATGAGCTGTTGCTCGGCCTCGTCTTTTCTGTCCTTTCTCTCTCTCTCTCTCTCTCTCTATCACAGCGCTGCGAAGGTTTTGTTTTGCTTCTGTTGTGTACATATATATGCGCTTGGAAAATTATTAACGGCCCTTTGCGCTGCAATCGAATGCCGCCTAAAAGGTTTGCAGTGTGCATATATACTGACGGCTTTGTGAGTGCTCTTTAATGATTGATCGATTGAAATTCAAGTTTTGAAAATACTTGGTTAAGTGGTGACTTCTTTTCTGGGCTTATAATGTATGCAGTGAGCGGAACAACGTAAGTTAATGAGACGCTAATGAATGCAATAGGATGTATTTTCTTTTTTGAATAATCTTGGTGTAGTATCGTTTACGGAGTACTTTAGCTATGCTGGAAAAAAGAGACATGGTATATAATGTCAATTACAAGAATTTGAATAAAATCTGATTATACTATAATAATTGTATAGATATAGATTCAAATTAAATAAAAATGTGCATAAATGCTTCGTTCAATAAAAATAAAAAACATTACTCAATTAATATGACATGGAAAATTCATTTGAATTTAATTTTCTTTAGGTTGACAGCATATTAGTATTGAAAATTTCAAGATACACACAGAACATTCATAAAGATCACAAAAACTTTACGTTATTAAAATACAATAAAAATAGACATAACTTTCGCTTAATTTGCTAGGATAGCCAACGTTTTCCCGAATCACGGGTCAAGAAACTTTTCTAAAATCCTTCAAGTGATTTTCCTTATACCGAACGCTGCCTTATAACCTCGTCTCTCCCTCCTTTTTTTTCAAAAACACAATTACAAAGTTGATAATGAAGTGTTGTTCGAGGGAAGTTTTACTTGATAAGGTATGTATGCTGCGGGCATTAATGTTTGCAGTGCAGGAGTAAAAAAGAGGGTAATTTTTCGTTATGAAAAGTTTTCTTGATTGTGCCGGCGTGAATGTTAAGTGCAGAGGAGCCGGCAGAAAACATCTGGACACTTTTCAGAGTAGCTCTGCTAGCGCTATGCAGCGTAAATAACCCCGGACAAATGGAGTTTAAGTAGTAACGGTAGTTTTAAGGCGGACACGCTCGGTGCGCGCCTTCGTCCTGCAATGCCTCACGGGGGTTGCGACGCCGACTGCCGGTGTCGCCGGAGATAAAGAATAAAAAGAAAACCGGCCCCGCCTTTTCTTTTATCATTTTAAATACGATCTTTCATTATTTCGTTATGAAGAGTTGCGCTTTTACATTTGAGTAAATTAATTTTTTTTTTCCTTAAACGTGAATCGGAACAATTTATTTATACGATTTGAGGTCAATGCAGGCCAAATACGTTATTCATATTTATTTATCATAGTGTATTAAATTAAATTAAATAGGTTATCGTCAAATTGGGTTAAATCACAATTTTTTATTATCCAATAAAAACTATTGTAACAAGTAATGATATCACAGATGATTATATAATATCAAAAAAGGAATCTTTTATGCTCCTTTTAATACAAAACACCCTTTCCGTTTCCCCATTCACCTTTGCCTCTATATACATCCTTCCTCGTTTTGTACACTCGGTCTCTCCCATCTCTTGACTCGGCTGCTGCAGCGTCTCCCTGTTAGCGTTGGGTTAAAGCTAGGAAATTTATTGTCCTGCAAAAGTGAGAACGTGCGCCGCGTCGGCGCTCGGCCGCGAGAGATTCATAAAACAGGAGCCAAGGAAGGAGAAGAAAAAGTATAGACCGCGTTAAAAATGAAACGCGCGATAAGTCCTGCCCGACGGAATTGCTCGGGATCCTTTTGATAATAATCGATGGAAAGATTCATTGATCTCAAAGCAACTAGCAACCAGCTACACTTGAACCGATAAAGAAATCCTATTATCGCAAAACGAATTTCCTCATCTCGACATAAACCTCGAAACACCTACATTATTTACGAGAACTTTTCCTGGCTACATCTTCTTTTCAAAAACTCCTCTACCGAGTGGTATATCGCATAAAAAAAAACTTAGTTCGTACCACCAGCATACATATAGAGTATATAGCTGTTAGACACTCTCTCATTCTTTTTACTCTTTCATCGGCGAGTAGTCGAGTGTAGAAAAGTGCTACACTACTCTTCGCGTGTCGAAAGATTTATAGCGAGATCGTAAGAGCTGAGCGCGATGAGCGCCCAGGATAATACGAGCTGCTGCGGCCTCGCTTCTGTGCGTCGGTACATATATATAGCCGTTAAAGAGCTAAAAATTTAGCGGGCGCGCGAGTGTGTCCGCGTTTAAAAAATATAAATTCCCAAGCTGACCCGTCTATTACACGTCTTGATTCGCTGCGGCGCTCGAGCGTCGCCGTCGCGGCTAAGAAGATTATGCGCGCGCGCGCGCGCGCGATAAAAGTGAAACATTTCGCGTGGAGGGGTTAGAAAAAGCTTCATTCGCTGCTATTAAAATTCGGCGCCTACCCAGCGGGGATGAGTAAATCTTATTTTTCTCTCTCTTCTTTGCATAACCGCATTAAATTCACTATACCACGGACGCCCTATTGCCGGAAATTGCACGTATAAAACATCCGTAATTGGTTTCGCGCGGGCATAACTTTTAAATGCGATGAATTATCGGGAATTTATTCGCTTGGAAGTCGCAGATGATTTTGAGGCTCTAGCTATTGCGGTGTTTATAAGTAGCGACTTTTTATAGCAAAGAATTGGTTCGACGCAATGCAACGATTATCTTGCGTGGGTTCGCAAATATATCGAGTGCTTTTTAGCAGAGGCGCGGGCGTATGCAAGTTCTATGAACGTAAATTCCTCGATAAAAAAAAAGAGGGTGACTGTTATAACTCTGCACAGCGAAAACATTTCTGCGCGTTATTCGTTGAAGTCGCGGTGAGCAGTTTTTTCGCGATAAAATGCAGAATATGGAGAATTTTTAATTCGAAAACTTCCATTATAAAAATCCTGGTTATTGTACTTTTTACAATGGGAGACCGGTATAAAATGCGTACAGGGGCTTTTATCGGAAGTGCATTGCTTCCCGCATTCTTTTTACATCTGAAGAATATAAATATTCAAACGTCAATTTATTTACAATGTAGAGCATTGCTTATACAATACTGTTTATTATACAAAACGAATGTCGGAGAGTAATAAAATTTCAATGCGTGCGTATAAAAAGACGTAGCCGTACAAGTCTCGATTAATTTACAATGTAAATAAAGTGAAACATGCGCTCTATACATTTCCCGATTGACTTTTAATTGTCGCATTAAAACCTTCGATTAAAAGTCCTTTTTAAAAAAAAGCTCTACCATATAGAAATCAGCCAAAAGAAAGTGTCAACCGTAGCAAGAGCCGGTGCACACGTATAGTAGAGGAGTGACTGGTAGAACGTCGACGGCAATCGATTCTCCAGGTCGGCGTGAAACAACGTTGAGCAATAACCAATCGGCCGTGCGCGTATCGTACATACGTCAAACGTCACGTGGCTGCTAACCCCCTTGCGCCATACATAACTCCTGCTGCTGCTGGCGCTGCTACTGCAGCTGCAGCTCGGAAAGCCTCTTCTCACTCCCCCACCCCATCCTCCTGCTCTTGACTTGTGCCACTGTCCAACGCTCAGCTTTCCTGGCCTATCAAGATTCGCTCGATTCCCATTCCGTATATATCCATACCCTCCCTGAGCTTATGCTCTTTTTGCTTTGACTGCTGCTGCTGCAGGTTAGAGATGCTGCGCTGGTAAAGGAACGAGTTGTGAAAGTGAGATTTTTTTTCGTGGTAATTGCTCGATTCTTATCTACTTCTGATTCAAGATTGTGAAAAACAAATTACCGAATTAATAACAATATATAACGCTGATTTCGAAAGAATACATTTTTTAAATTTTAGTTAATTTCTTGATTGCGGTTCTAAGAGTAAATGTTTACACAAAGGTAGCGATTTCTTTTTCAGTGTATGTATTAATTTAAAAAATTAAGCTCCAGGATAAATCTCGCGTGTATTTTTCATGCAAATATAACAAAGTAAACGCGCGTAAAAATGTATCGCTCGGAAGTGCAGTGTAACAGATAAAAATGCTGAAATGAAGGTATGTACATACAGGCACGCGAAAGCTTTCGCACTCAACTCGTACTCTCGACGTCCCGGATCTGAGTTTGGAATATTCCAATATTACAATTTACGATTCGAGTGTACGTTGGTGCAATGCGCTGAATTGCATATCGAAAATTCTTGGATCCTCAATCTCGTATGTGTTTCAGCCCAGCCCTCGATAGACACTGATATGACATTTTCCAACATTTGAATTCGAGTTAGCTCTGCGCAAAGTTATTCTAAAAAAAAATGCCCATTATTATTGTAAAATACTTGGGAATATTCAGTATTTCCGAAATCCGCATAGTTCTTGGACGAAAAAAGGTACAATTAGGGAGAGACCGAAGTTCAGCCAAAATGATTATCTCCCAGTCTTCCTCGAGCGAGCCACTAAAAAAGAGAGTAAAAGGAAGCGGTAGTTTGCCGCAATGCGAACGAATTTCTCATGTCAGGCTTAAATAAAGCTATACACAGAGAGAGAGAGAGAGAGAGCGAGCGAGAGAGAGAGAGAGAGGTCTTATAAAAATGGCCTCTTTTCTTCCACTTATTAAGTAGACCTTTCGGCGCCAAGATCCCCAAAAACGCAAGAGAGAAAGAAGGATATCGAGCGTATAGCTCTGGGGGTAACTCGCGACTTGATAGAACCTTTCGCGATCGTTGATCGGTTACTCGTACTACGCGAGGGGGTTAAAAGTAATCGGGATAAGCTATCGCTTCCATTACTCGCCTCGTCTGTTCTGAATTCTACGCGTTTCCAACTCGTTTTGTCTCGTTCGTGCCATTCGATTCCTTAAATCTTTCGACGTTCTCATAACGCTTTTTTCCAAGGATATATACTAAAGGTTGGCGTGGCTTAAGATTTCGCGAGCTTTTTTGTTGGAGCTTCGGATGTACTGGACTTTTTGTTCCCGCTGGTGAGAAAGTTCTCTTGATTTTCTTTCCGTGTAGCAAAAGAAGTTTCGACTATCGAAGTCTAATCTTTTTCTCACAAATTTGGATATGCACGAAGAAATTCGATTAGCGAACCATTCAATAATATCATCAAATACAGTTTGATTCTTGGGGCTGCACTGCCCTAGTTCCGAAATACTCCTTCGCTCAAAGCAATCGAACAGCCCATACCTATATATATACGGAAACACCATAACCCAAATTTCCATCGGCGCATCGCAACGATCCTAGACCTTTTACACACTTCCGCCTCGTCTACATTTTACAATTTACGCGCGGGGAATCGAGCAGAGAAAGAGAGACCACGATGATTTATATGGGGAGAGAACGGGGAATATTGAAATCGGCGGCTTGCGGTGCTATGCGCGTCCGCATAGTTCGAAAAATTCTCACCTTTGGATTCGATTTGTTGTTGTGTGCAGAGGTCGATTGCTGGATTACACGAGCCACGCGCGCCTATGTGGGAGCAGTCGATTAGAGAGCGTTGATTAAAGCGCGCGTGCCAGACGGGAGGATCGCTGATTTATCTCACCGCTGCCTATTGCTTTTCACGCGGCGATCGAAGGGAGATCCGATTTATAAGTTTTTCGTAATAAGATCGATGAATCGGTTATTTTTTCATGTATCCGACGAGATTATTTTCATCAAATTTGAATAGCATTGGAATAATGTATTATGCAAATTGGATTCTATAATGGTAATCTGTTTGATATTCACAGTGTATATCCAAATGAACGAGTTTGCATTATGAAAAGATTTGAATTTTTCATTCGCGAAAGGTTCATTTAATCGTAATCCGAGGATTTTACTATCACGAACTAGTTTATATTCTCGTAGTAAACCCAGTTTCCGCGGCTAAAACACAAATGTACTATCAAAATTCAGATAATTTTGAGACTTAATTTTTTAATCAGAGGTAATCGCACATCTAAATTTTACTACGAGACTTTACAGCTTTTAACGCAAATAAACGCTGATGAAGTAAATTACTTTAGCTGATGTTACATTCGAAAGGAAAGAGCGATAAACGCATCACGACGAACGAGTGAATTATTAAAACAAAAAGAGAAATCTCCCAGCGCGCGAAGCCCTTACAAATTTAAATATATATACAATAGTATAGCGGCACTATTCGCAAACTCCTTCATCGGGAAAAAGTTTCCCATTCAAAAAGCCAGCCATGCCACATCATGAATTTCACCGCTAAACGTAAAACTTTTCCTTTTTATTTTCCAGAACGAAACCTACAAAATGCCCACAGGAGAGTACGACTCGGACCCACACACACACACACCCACACGGACACGCATGGAAATGGAACGGCAGAGTGAGAGAGAGAGAGAGAGAACGGGTAAGCGCTTTCCCTCCATTTTCGACCATTTCGCTAACTCGTACTTCACTTACGCTCGCGACTATATAGCGTGTACGACAATTCGTACGGAAAAGTCTGCTGCTGCGGCGGCGTTTAACGCGAAATTTTATTTAAATTCACTGTAATCTCGCGCGATTCCGAGTTTTTAAAAATCCACGCGGAGGAGTATAGAATGTTGTTTAACGTCGTCGTGGATATTTCTCCATTTAATTTTTTGTTTTAATTAAGCGCTTTCTTTCGGCGCACTTATCGCCGGGCTCGCGACAGTTTACGATTTACTCGCGCTCGAAACTTTAAGTGGATTACTTCGGCTATTGTGACATCACGCGCGTCTTTTCATTTATTAAATAAGAAGAATTTAATTACTGGCACTGTCGGCGAAAAGGAGAGACGTTTTATCTTGCATTGTCGTGAATTTTGCGTCCTCCCGTAATCTCGCGCCGGATATATATTTATATAGACATTGCTATAGTCGCTCAGTTCCTTCGCAGTGTAAGATTATATTTTATTAAAAATATTCAAAGTATTACGATGCGGTATCTTTTTTGTTTTATACTTGAAAGAAAAATGTGTAAACAGAGCGAATGCGATAATCTTTCGAGATTTTTCGAGATTTCGCGTATTTTAAATGTTCGATGATTAAGCGATTAAAGTAAGAGATGATGAAAAATTGTCTGTTACTGCTGACACGTGTATATATATATAACACATAAAAGCAGGGCGGCTTTAAAGGGAAGGATATTGCGAACAATTATCGTTACCATTTATTAGAGCATAAAGTAATCTGTATTAAAAATTGCTCGCCCCTTTCTACACCAATTAACAGCAAAATGGAACTAGCGGAGACTTTAGTTTTCTAAATGAAAATAATTCCCATTTTATTTTGCATTGAAATGTCACGTTATTTAAAATAACTTTAATTCATGTGAATTGTGCGTTAAGCAAAGCAAATCAAATACTCTATCGATGAATCTATATGTAAATTATCATAATTATCTAGCAAAAAGAGAATTTCGGAACTTCAAGGAAGCCTTGAAAAAAAAAAACTAATCTTAACACGCAAATCGGTATGATGAGCCAGTCTCACTCGTGACACGTGGCTCTAGAGTAAGTGACGAGCTAAGCTAAACGCAGCAGCAGCAGTAGCAGCAGCCGCAGCAATAATGCACTTTGTGCCGCTCGACTCCCTGCTATAGCCACCCACACAGTCACATGTCGCGCCATTAGAGCGTAATGACGAGACTCTCCTCGTTATTAGCGACTACAGAGAACTACAACGCCATTGTAGCGAGTTCCTCTCTCTCGAACCCCCCCCGTTACCTCGTAAATTAATATCGCGTAGCGCAGAGAGAGTAGGAGCGAGTAAATGAACTGAATCGCGTGTACGAGTGTGTCGCGTCTCTGTGTGTGTGTGTGTGTGTGTGT
>UELV01100555.1:0-10326 GCA_900490015.1 Megastigmus stigmatizans
ATAGGTAGTGGGTATATAAGGAGGCTAAACATTCTTTTCATTTCAGTCCCTGAGGAGGAACCGGAGCGGGCTCGAAACGTAGGGCGTTTGGGTGGTGGGGGGCGATCAGATTGTCCTTTACTAATGTATGTTTTTTCAGGGTTAAATATAAGTTTATTTCAGATTCTGCGGGGGTGATTATAAACAAGGGCGATCTGATTAATATTGATTAGACTGTAAGACCAATAGAAATCTTTGTCAGTTTATAGTAGAGTACAGTCGACATAAGTAATATTTCTTAATAGTAAAATTAAAATATGACGAAAAGGATCAAACAAGTCGTACCTTAAAATCGATTAATGGTAGAGGAAAAACAAATGGATTGATAACATTAAAAGCAAAGATATTAAACGAAGAAAAGAAATATAAAAGCATTCATATTAGAGAGTGATGAATTTGATCACGACATTATATTGGGACTTGATACAATAAAAAATTTTAGATTAACCCATAATGAAGATTTGAATGTAATACAACTAAAAGAATATAACAAAGAGAATAAGAAAGATGAGATTATAGAAAAAGAAGAAATAATACATTTATCAAAAGTATATGAAGTAAATTTCAATGGAATAGATATTAACCAATGGAATAGATATTAACCAATTCATGGTTAAAACTGAACACTTACATTTGGGCCAAAGAAATCAAGTACTCGCCTTATTGGACGAATATAATACAATTTTTGCGAAGAATAAATGCGATGTGGGCAAAGTAAAGAATTATTAAGCATTCATTGCCATACAAGTGAAAGAATATTGTAACAAATGACCATACGGATGCTCAATCGAAGATCGAATTGAAATAGAAAAACAGGCTGCAGAACTGTTAAAGCATGGATTGATCGAAGAGCCATACAGTCCTTTTACAGCACCAGTAACATTGGCGTATAAAAGAGATGTATGAAAAAAAAATCGACTATGCATAGACTTTAGAGAATTAAACAAGATAATAATTCCTCAATTTCAACCTTTTCCTTTAATAGAAGACCTAATGCTACTAACTACGAACTATAAGTACTTTACAGCTTTAGACTTTATTTCAGCATTTTGGTCGTTATCTTTAAGAATATGGAATAGAACAAAAACCGGATTCGTAACTCAAGATGGTCATTACCAATCAACATGCCTTCCTTTTGGTCTTAAGACATCTCCAGCAATTTTTCAGAGAATACTCAGAAACATCATAAAAAAATATAACCTATCTGGGTTTGCAGTAAATTATATTGACGATATACTAATTTTTTCAGAGACATTTGACTAGCATATAATACACAGAAAAAAAACTAATGGACGCCATACAAAAGGAAGGATTTAGACTAAAGTTCACAAAACTATTGCGCGGCAGAGTAAAGGAGACAGGCCGATTTGCTCAAAAGGGGCAACAGAGATACGCGCGTAAGTCGAAAGTGGATTTAAGGTGTTACAATTGTAACAAGACCGGTCATTTCGCCAGCGAGTGTCCGATGCAGAATACGCGTAACCCAAGCGCTTGTACGGACGCGGCGGACGACGAAGGCGACGACGCGGAAACTATGTATGCGCTCCTTACTTCGTCTGTCACTGACGCGAGACACTGTCTTTACCGTAGCAGAACCGCGCATAATGAGTGCTCAAACGCCTGAAACAGTGTTGCTGGCGGTCGACCATGTTCGTGACGCGACTCATAACGAATGGATTTTGGACTCCGGAGCATCAAGGCACATGTGCAGAAGCGGAACACATTTAATAAACGTGCGCAAGTCAAAAACATCGAAGGTCACCGCAGCTAACCAGGAGTGTTTACTAGTACAGGCACAAGGAGAAATTTTTCTGAATCAGCAAGGAAACCGTGGACAGTCGAAGGTGTCATAAATGTGCTTCATGTACCCACTATAACCTCAAACTTGGTGTCGGTGAGTGCTATTACAAGTGCTGAATAAGCACGATTGCTTTGTATTCGAAGGAACTTTGACTGCCAATAACATTTACAAACTTAACCTAAAAACAAGTTCACCTATAGTTAAAGAGCCCGGTGACGGTGTTGTCTTAAAGGCCACTACTCCTGTTAGTGCTAATCTGTGGCATAGAAGACTGGGGCATTTGAAGGCTGCATATCTTAAGCAGCTTTGTAATGTAGCAACTGGCATTCAGATTAGTACACATCAGCCCATTAAATGTGAAATTTGTGTTATTGGCAAGTTAGTCAGTAAACCCTTCAAAATGAACAGTCATCGTGTCTCGTATCCGCTCCAGCTAGTGCACAGTGATGTCTTCCAACTGCCTAGTTTATCATTGGTCAAAGCAAAGTACTTTATGACGTTCTTAGACGACTACTCTAGGAAGATTTTTGTTAACTTCGTCAAACATAAGGATGAAGTGCTAGAGATTGTCGACAAGTTTATCAAGTTGACAGAAAAACAAACAGGATATAAACTTAAAGCACTTAAAATAAATAATGGTGGTGAATATGTGAACTCCAAGCTCAAGTCTTTATTGGAGAGTCTCGGTGTCAGTACTCAAACGTTCATAGCATATCAACCTCAGCAAATGGAAGAGCTGAACACGTCAATAGGATTCTGTTGAAGAAAACAAGATGCATGCTAGAAGAATCTAAGCTGCAAAGCAAGTTTTGGGCAGAAGCTGTGTCGACAGCAAGTTATCTATTTAACAGAAGCCCTAAAAGATGTCTTGAAGGCAAAACACCCGAAGAACTCTGGACTGGTCAAAAGCCTGATTTAAGCAATTTGCGGATATTTGGGTGCAAAGCAAGAGCGTATGTACCCACTCATCTAAGGACCAAGATAGAGCCAACATCCAAACCCGGTATAATGTTAAGCAACTGTGACTGTCAAAAGGGGTATCGACTCTGGAGTTCACGTGAGCAGAAGGTATCTACGGCTAGTAATGTGGTATTTTTTGAAGAAGAGGTCAGCACATCTGAAAGATTTAAGCAAATTTATTTACCACTTCAATCAGCTGAATCGATGGAACCTGCAGAGGAGATAAATATTAATTCTAGTGAGGAAAATGCACAAATATTTAATAAAGAAAACTTACCTGTACCTGTCGATGTCAACGAAGAACCTGAAAAGAAACATAAAGAAGAATCTTCTGAAATACAGAAGCAGTGTGCAACAAAAATTCAAGATAAGTTGCAATTTGAAGATGCACCAAGCTCTGAAGACGAGATTACATCCAACCCAGTATGGAGAACTTCAAGAAAAAAAGTCAAACCCAAACGGCTTGACGATTATGTAACTTATTCTGTCATGGCAGCCCCGGATGAGCCAAGGAGTTATCAAGAAGCTGTCACAGGACCAGAGGCAACTCAATGGATACAGGCTATGTGGGATGAGTACGATTCTATCAAGAAGAACAACACATGGAAACTATGTGACATTCTAGTGAGACAACCCGTCATAGGCAGCAAATGGATTTATAAAAAGAAATCTTCAGCTCAGGGAAGTACTCGATTTAAGGCAAGGTTATTATTATTATTATTATTATTTGTGTGTTCGGGTGGATTCAGTTGAGCCCCGATGCCTAGGCAATTGCCCTCTGCATCCCCAATCATCCCTTTAGGCGCAAGCTCCGCCCTCGACCTTCACTAGCCCCCGCTGAGATGATATTGTGCCCTAAATTCCCCGCCCTGCCCCGACCAGTGTGGTTCCGATCATCGACCTTCACTCAACACTAACCGAGAAAATTTGGTTTCTTCAGGATTGTAAACTAGGCTGAGTGGTTAAGAACACGAAAGTGTCTATCACCGTCCTCGCATCTAGTTTTCGTATGAATTCATAATTGCAGAAGTCTGTTCCCAGCTTCTCCTACCTTCGATCTGATAAGGTCGGGCATTTACATAGGATATGTGACGCTGTCTCCTTTATCGCACCGCACCATCTGCATGTTGGATTGTCACAAAGTCCCATCTTATGAAGGTGATTTCTCAGATGGCAGTGACCAGTGACAATTTGTGTAAGTAGTCTAGCTTCAGCTCTACCGAGACCCCGCATCTGCTGAGACCAGTCCAGTCTGACGTTGGGCCCGATCAGAGCCTTCGCATGTCCTTTTGTTCTGCACCATTCCATGATGTGTTGTTCGTTTACCCATCCAGAAACCACTTCTTTGAAGAAGGATTCATGGACTCCCATTGCTGGTTCTGGACCAATCAAGGCTTCTCTTGCTCCAAGTTTGGCCAGTCCGTCCGCTATTTCGTTACCTTTGATTCCTAAGTGCCCTGGTACCCAGTAGAGAATCAGTTGCACCTCTTCAGCCAGGGCGTTCAGCGTCGAAATGCATTCCCACAAGAGCATGGACAACAACTTGGTGCGTCCTAGCATAGCTAGAGCCGCCTTGCTGTCGGTGTGTATGCTGACACGGCCCTGCTTTTTGTCTTCGAGTGCTGCTTGCACACAGCGTAGAATTGCTGTTATTTCTGCCTGTAGAATGGTGCTGCATGTCCCCAATGGCATTACAACACCCTTCCCTGAGCGTCTCCGGTACACTCCTGCTCCCGATCTACCCTCTTTCGAGGCTCCGTCTGTGAACCAAGCCTCGCCGGTAGTCGAAACAGGGGTCCTATTTTCATGTCATTCTTCTCTGGATGGTATGTTGATCCGGTACTTCTTGTTAAATATATATCGGACTGGCATCTTGTCAGAACTCATGCCCCATGCTGGGTGAGTTTCTTCGTTGAGTGGTAACATTTTATGCTTACCTTTCTGTCTCCATCCATCACAGACCATAAGTCTTCGGGATGCGTTGCAGGCTGCCGCTTTAATTATAAGGTGGAATGGTTCCACATCTGCGAGTACTCTCAGAGCCATCGGGGGTGCCATTTTCATAGCCCCCGATGCGGCCCTAAGAATCAGTCTACGGAGGTGTTCCAATTTAATCTATGCGGTCCAGTGCAAAGCCAGAACGTGGCATTGAACTTTCGGCTCTGTTCCTCCATTTGTGGTTTCCATAGCAGTTTCCTGTCTAGGATAACCCCCAGATATTTGGCCTGATCTTTCAGTATGACTTCCTGACCTTCCATGGTTAGATTCCTTATTGGTCCAACTTTATACCTCTTGGTAAAAGAAAAGAACCACTTCGGTCTTATTCGGGTTTATAAAGAGTCCGTTACCTCTACACCACTTTCTTAAAGAGTTAAGTGCGGTTTCTGTGAGATCCAGATGTGTGTTCAAGAACTTTCCTCTGAATATTATAAGTATATCCTCAGCGTAGCCGATGTTCCAGCAGATTGGGGATAATACTCCCCCCTGCGGGCAACCACTTTCGACGGTGCCTGTTAGGGAAACGTCACTTTTTGTGATCATAAGTTTCCTATGCCGCAGCATATGTCGGATCCAGTCTATCACCATCCCGGGGATCTCCTCATCCATCGCTGCATATAAGCTGTCAGTGGTAGCGTTATTAAAGGCTCCGTCGATATCAATGGATGCCCCCACCGCATATCCACCTTCTACTAGTTGCTCCTCGATTAGGGATACGGCCGTGTGCAGAGCTGTTTCTGTAAAGTGACCTTCCCTGTACGCGCTTTGGTCTCTCCATAGAGATTGTTTTGTGAGTATTTTGTCCTTGATAAAGCGATCTACTAGCCTTTCCAGCATTTTTAGCATGAAGGATGTTAGACAGATTGGACTGAAATCCTTCACTGTAGCGTAGCTTTCCTTTCCTCCTTTGAGGATGAATACTACTTTAGATGTACGCCAAGCCATCGTTACAAGCCCTCTAACGAGACAAACCCTAGCAAGCCTCACAAAGGGGCCGACGATCTCCTCTAGGCCCTCCCTAAGCAGGACCGGAAGGATCCCGTCCGTCCCCGGAGATTTGTAGGGCTCGAAGGATTCAATGGCCTTCTCCGGAGAGACAATCTCGCGTGCGAGTCTCCAGTAGTCTGGATCAACGCCACCAGTTAGGACCTGGTGTGTTTGATTGTCTCCCGAAAATTCCCCGTTCTTTATAAAGCCCAGGAAGTTGGATTCAGCCAAGTAGGTCAGGGTCACCTCGTCCGATGTCGAGAACTCTCCCGATGGGAGTTTTATGGCACTTAGCCACGCTTCTGGGTTGCGGGCCAAAACCCTGTTGAGTCTTGCCGCTTCCTTTTCTGTTTCTATATCTGTACAGAAGTTTTTTCAGCTTTCATCTTTAGCTGTTCTTACAAGTTCCCTGTAGTTGATTTGCGCTTTACGTCAACCTCTCCAGCTCTCTTCGGTGTTCCTCCTACGAGCTAAGCTAAAGAGTGATCTGACTTTCTTTTTCATTTTTTCTAACCGGTTATTCCACCCGGGTACTTCATGACTGTTTCTGCCTTTTTTTGGTTAGCAGTTAGTCTCATAAGCTTCGATTATGCTTTTCTGTAGACAGTCTGCCGCTGCATCTATCTCAGCCCTAGTGTTGATTTTTTTTGAGAAGTCTTTGAGATTTCTTCTTAGATCATCCTTGTATGCAACCCAGTTCGTAAGTCTTGGATTCCTTATAGTTATCTCCCCTGGGTTCAACACACCTGAAAGAGTATAATGAATTTGAGCATGACCAAAGAGAGAAGGATCTTTATCCACACGCCAATACCTTACGTATCTGACGATTTTTCGGGAGCAGAGCGTGATATCGATTACTTCCCTTCTTACCTTGTTAGTGAAAGTCGGTTCATTACCTTGATTGATGATCTCCAAGTTGGTGCTGGCCAGGTACTTCAGAAGGGCCCTGTCGCGGCTGTTGGTGTCTGAGCTTCCCCACATTAGGTGATGCGACTTGGCATCACATCCAACCACGAGCGGCAGCGCCCTCTCCTCACAGTACTCTACCAGTTTGCTTATCTCTCTTGTTGGTACATCCTGTTCGTCATATAGGAGATAGGCGGACGCAATGACCACTCGCTGTTTCTTTCCACCTAGGTGAAGTTCCACAACTGTGGCTGCCAAGTCCGCTGTACATAGATCCAGCAAAGGGGTTGTTTCTAGATTTTTGACCAAAATGCAGGCTCTTACCTTGCCTGCTTTTGGATCCTTCACAACTCTTCCAGTCCCTAGTCCTCTCACTTTACCTTTAACATACCAAGGTTCTTGGATTAGTGACATACCTGTCTGCACTGCAGCCATAAGTCTTGCTAGGATCGCAAAGACGTCTTTGCTGTGGTATAGATTGATCTGCGCTATGAAGATATCTGTGCAAGCCATTTGACTACAAAATACCTCCGGTGCGCTATTGTAGTGTCCCACTACCGTTCCGGCAGGGTGTACTTAAACACCACCCTGTCGACCCGGTAGTAGGCCTTATACCGCGGCTATCGCGCGGATGCCGGACTCGGGTACACCTAAAATGAGGGTCATGCACTGGCCTCCTTCTTTGGGAACCGAGGTCACGACCCTCCAGTTTTTGGTTTTGAGAGAAGGGTTGGACCTCATCAGCCTCGCCAGGATCACTTCCGGTTCTTCGGTCACTTTGCTCAACCACTCCCGTCTTCAGATCTGCACCTTCCCATAGGTGCAGGTCGCTTGTCACTCCGACGATCCAGTCTTTAGAATACTGGTCCGCCGGAACTAAGATAATGGCCACTCCCCTGCAGGAGAAGCCGTCGAACCTGGGCATCGGCACTTCAAGAGGCAACTTGTCCATTGCCACCATCACCGCCTGCCTGAAGAGCCCAAACCTTTCCTGGGTTATGGGCTTCTCAGGATACCTAATCTCCACGACCAACGTCGTCAGGGGGTTAGTCCTCTGCGCAGCCGAGAATGCGCTGAGACACGCCTCCTTGGCTCTTTTAGGGGGCCTCTGGCCCTTCGGTGGCGTGTCCAGTGGTCTTTTAGGTCGCTATTTGCTGATTGGGGTAGGAGCGTCGGAAGCGCTGGTGCTGGTCGTCCCAGCCACAGCCAATTTCCTGCTCTCCTTCGGACCTCTCCTTTTTTTTTCTTTAGGACCTCAGGTTCCCCATCCTTTGGAGCATGGTTCACGCTGAGGCCTTGAGTTGAGGTTGTCAGTTCCTCAGCCATTTCTGACTGGTTCACACAGACTTCCTCTGTTTCCATATGGATCATCAGGAGGTTCGAAGGTCCTTGTTCACCTGCTCCAGAGGGGCGGTTCCCTTGGTCCTGTCTTCACCGTCCATTTGAGCTTGTATAGAGTTTTTTTTCAATAAAAATTAGATCCAGCCACCTTTTTTTTGGAGGCTTTCACCCTACATTTACTCACTCATACACTAATTCATACTGAGAGCCCGTTTATAGGGGTCGCCGTTCAAACGGACACGAAACCCTATGTAGCTTAGGCCCCCTCACCTACCGCACGGTGTTGCAACTCCTAGAGAGGGTAAGGCAAGGTTAGTTGCACAAGGTTTTTCACAAGTGAAAGGGTTCAATTACGAAGAAACTTACTCTCCTGTTGCGCGTTTCACCTCCTTGAGGGTACTATTTGCCTTTGCAACAAGACACGACCTTGAAATCTACCACCAAGATGTGGAAATGGCGTCTCTTCATGGAAACATGAGCGAGACAGTGTATCTTCAACAGCTAAAGGGTTTCACGGCAAAAGGAATGGAAAGTAAGGTCTGCTTATTCAAGAAAGCCATCTATGGCTTAAAGCAAGGTAGCCGCAATTGGAACCTGAAACTGTATATCATACTCAAGGCTATGAATTCAACCAAATCTAATTATGATTCGTTATCAACTTCTTAGTGATACTCAAGGAGAGCTTAAACAACATATGCTCAATCAAGGATTTCAGACTCATCCAGAAGTGTTTGAGCATAAATGTTCGCCGAGACAAGGTTCATGGGGTCACAGAACTTGATCAGTTGGACTACATAACCTCCCTATTAAGCACCTTTGGAATGGAAGAATGCAGGAGCACCAATACTCCTATGGACCCAAAAACCAGCTCCAGTTCAGCAGTATCACCCGAAGAGGCCTTCAATCAATCTGATATACCTTATCAGAACGCAGTTGGTTCTTTACCTTACCTGGTGCAGGGTATTAAGCCTGACTTGGCATTTGCGGCGAGTACAATCAGCAAATACAACAGGTGTTTCAATGAGTAACACTGGGCGATCGCCAAGAGAATCTTCAGGTATTTACAGGGCACCAAGGATTTGTGCTTGAGTTACCCGGTAGGATACTGTGATGCCAGCTGGGCGCCAGACTTAGAGGATAATCGCTCTATCACAGGGTATGTGTCTACGTTACAGGGAGGATCTGTCTGATGGAATTCCAGAAGGTAATCTACGGTAGCTCTCTCGAGTACTGAGGCGGAATATTTTTCGCTATCTGCTGCCACACATGAGGTTCTGAGGCTCAATCGTTTCACACAAGAATTGCTGCTAGTACGCAAGGATAAGCCGCTGACCATCTGCTGCGATAATAAAAGAACCATTGATTTGAGCAAGAACTCACGTTTTAGTAGTAGGATGAAGCATGTTAACGTGAGGCATCATTTTATTAAAGGTAGTATAGAAAGGAAGGAGATAGAAGTAAGCTTTATTCCCTCCAAACAGATGGTAGCTGACGCACTGACCAAAGCTACTAGTCATAAAAAATTACAAGAATTTATTGAGGCAATTGGTCTAAAGAAGATTTCTGAATGAAGACCAGCAAGATAATTTAAGAAGATTTTATTGTATTAACTTTAATATATTGGATATTTTAATGTGTAAATATTTGTAATGGTTTTATTTATATATTGAAACGATGTAAATATTGAAAGAAGGGGCGGAAAGTAAAGCTAAAATATTTAATTGAGGGGCATGATGTGATTATGTTTTTTTCCAATTATATTAAGTATAAATTACCCGCATTTATATTGTTGGGTTTGTTGTCATGATTTAAATAGTAGATATAATTCTATTGTTTGAGCCGTTGGTTTTTCGGACCACTCTCTCTCTCTCTCTCTCTCTCTCTCTATCTCTCTCTCTCTCTCTCTCTCTCTCTCTCTCTCTCTCGGTTGAAACAAATTTGGGTGTGCCACAGGGGTTGGTCATCGGTCCTCTGCTCTTCAGTCTCTACATCAATGACCTCAAAGAGCTATTTGATCGTCGGGTCGTCGGGCATATACTATATGCCGATGACCTCCAGGTTTATCTGCAGACTCCTGCAGATGAAATTCTGGAAGGAATAGCTCGCCTGTCTGATGCGGCGCGGCTGGTGTCGATGTGGGCGGGGCGCTCGTTTCTCCGACTCAATACTGGTAAGACCAAAGCTATAATGTTTGGTTCGAGAAAATATGTTAATGATTTAAAAGAAAAGGGATTGCCATGTGTTGACTTGGGGGGAGGGGCGCTTGTGCCTTTTTCCGACGCAGTCGTGAATCT
>UELV01100557.1:0-11485 GCA_900490015.1 Megastigmus stigmatizans
GCGTTAGGTTAGGTCGTGATGCGAGAGTGGTGGGGAGAGCTTCTTGTGAAAGGGCCACCGGCGCCCACTGTTCAGTCTGGGATTGTCTCTAGTCCCGTTCGGCCGAGAGCGTCTTAATTATAAGAAATCTGTATTGCACTTCAACTTAAATATATTCGTACTCTTAACACTGTATAGCATTGCACCTTTTTATTTTCTAGAGTATAAAACCTTAACAACTATAAATAAACATCTTTCAGACGAATAACTATTTTGCTTCCTTTAAAAGGAAGCTTTGTGATGGTGAAAAGAAAAAGCTTTGAGATCGGATGATTTGTTCAAAAGATATTCCAGTTTTATTCGATTTGCTTGAAATATCGGTGGGTCTTAGTTATAGAGAATATGTCTGCTAGTTTTTATTAATATTTGTTGATAAAATTATAAAATAAAATATTTTTATGATTTATTCTGCTTTTTTTTCTGCAATCGCGATAACTTGATTAAAAATCATTTTATCATTCTGATATTTTGTATATAACTTTTTCTTTGTTATCTATTTGATGTGTTTTTTGTAAATTAAAATTCAATGATCAGTTTAAAAGATATTTCAGTTTTACTGTTTTTGTTAAAATTATTAAAACCATGATAAAATAATTTCTTTTCAATCGATTTTCTTTAAATTTGGTGAATTGATAATTTTAGTTTTATAAAATATTTGTGCGTATTTCAATAATATTCGTTGAAAAATTATTGAAATAATTTTTTTTATTTATAATGCTATTTTTTTCAGATTACGATAATTAGAAAATAAATTTATTTATCATTTAAATTTTTTTTAATGAATTTCAATATTATTTATCTTTTAAAATGTTATATGAAGATTAAAATTGAATTATTGTAATAGTTATTTTGTGCAATTTTTAGCTTAAAAGAATATTTAAAAATTCAGTAATTTGAAAATTTTATGAATAATAATTAGTACGAATAATGTTATCAGCAGAATGTACACAAAAATTAGAAATGGATATATATTTATTAAAAAATTATGTCATTCATTAATAAGAGAATATTATTAATAAGGAAGAATGTTTTATATCAATCAAGAAAAGAAAACTTAATTAATTAATTTTTTTTATATATTATAGTAATTTATTAAAGTGAATTGATTATTTAAAAAATAAATTTTAAAAGCTTTGTAGATTTTTTATGTTATATGAGTAGGAAAGGAGGGTGCAAACAAAATTGTAATAAAAATGAGAGTCTATGAGTGACGTACGAAACCTACATCATTATTTAGGACATGAATTAATTAACAAGAAAATTGATACAAATTTATTTGAAAATCAATATTTTTCTATACGCGTCTGGCTATTTACATGTATTTAAATTACTTAGATAATTATTGAACTATTTTTAATTAGGTTTTATTACTTAATATATTTATAAATTATATAATACATGTACATTGGAATAAAACATTAAGTTGGAGGAAGCTAAGTACTGATGAATTGGCAGCAGTTTTAATTAATTAACATTTTTTATATAAGCATGCGAGTTTTAGCTAGTCGCCTACCTGATATCTTTGAAATTATATAATTGTGTAGTTTATCAATTTGTAAATTACTTCGAAAATAAATATAATATACCTCCGAATCCTGTGATCCATTGCGGATAAACGATACTTTCTTCGGGCTGCAGAGTCATGTTAAGTAATACTAAAAATAGAAAAGAAAATTAAAATCTGTTTCATTAATATTTATTGTGTCGGTTTCTATATTGATTCTGTATTAGATATTGATTTTGAGTTATTTTTAACATATTCAAAAATTTTAAGAAATGCTGGAATACACTTAAATATAACTTAATTGCATTCTTGTTTACATAACCTATTATTGGAAATATTGTAGACATAGCATCAATATGTCACCTTTATTTTAAAACAATATTTGTTTTTTAAATTGAGTCATTCCAACTTAAAAAATGACCTTTTTATACTCTTTTATATTGCAAAAATATTTTTGTACAATTATTGAAGAGTTTCATAATGTTTTCAATAAAAGGTTCGGATCGCCGTAAACTAGCTGGATGATGCACCAGAGCCCTTTCGTCTCCTCTTGATATTGAACTCTCGAAGTACGCTCTCTAAACAAACTCGATTTTATGAGAAATTTTCATGAACGTGTACACATTCCTGAGCAGCAATCCAAAATAAATGCCTTAAATTAGTCACTTTTCATTAAATGAGCACGAAGAAAATTTAATATGTCACATAATAGATATTGTAAATGCAGTATAGGAATTAATAAATGAAGTTATATCTAAGCAGTGCAATAAATTATCTTTTAATGTGTATTGAGATCTAAATAAACTTCTTAAAAATTGACCTATCTTACGTACATAAAATAGTAACTTTCTTACTAGGTTTTATCTGTAAATAACTTTATTATAAAGTATAACGTATTTTATCATTTTTAAACGAATAAATAGTATATATTGAATTAGACAAGCAATAGCTTGTGAACGGAGAGAAAAATCGTAGAAAAATTAACCCTAATTTCAGGATTTAAATTACCCTGAAGTATGGTAATCGTGGGACAAAGTGTTATTCTAGAAATTTTTACCTTGAAATTCGGGTTAAAAATGATCAAAATAGCGGATTCACAATTAAATTGTTGTATTTAATAAGATTGTATTTTAAGAGAATCGTGAATATTAAATTGGTAGTTATATATAAAGAAATCCACAAACATAAATATTGTAATAATTGAAAGTGGATTTAAATATGTTGTAAGGTTATCAGAGTTTCACATAAGCTCGAACAAAACGAACAACGTATTTAACCCTTTTTACCGATAATTCCGACTTGACCTAGCCCTTCTTCCCAATAAAAAAAATTATGTCGACTTAATGGTATAAAATTTATGTGCATTTCATACTACTTGTTCTCTTATTTCGTGGTAAACCATACATGGTTTTAAAATTTACAAGTACTTCATGAAAAAATTTAAAGCTGAATAAAATAATTGTTCAATATATATATGTAAATACATGTTGCCTCACTATTAATCGGAATTTAACGGTAATTATTTTGAAATATTTTTCCTACCCTGGTAGAAACATAGCCGAGTTCGTGGCTATCCCGTAGCCAGTTTAGGTTAAATTAACGAGTTTTTAGACGACCTAAAACTACCTTTAACTACCTTAGCAGTCGAATTACCCCGTCTTTTTCGGCACAGTTTTGTAATGCAAACTGGCTAAGGACTCGGCTATTTTAAGCACCACATTTCTTATTTGTTTATTATTCCGGTATTTTGACGGTTTTTGAAGTGCTGAATTTTGTGACGCTATTTGGCACGACCTACTGTGTAGTAAATGAGCACTTTCATGAAAACATAGGAGACCGAGTGAGTGACAGAACCTCACGTTTTTCATTGTTTCTTGTATACACGTAAGTATAAAATAAAATAATATAAATAAAATAACTTGTAATTAATTAATAATATCAAATTATTTTCTCCTAATTAATTATCAGTTATTTTATTAGACAATCGGCCGTGCCAAATAACTTGACAAACTTGGCACCTACCACCACCTACCACACAGTCGCGTGCGCAGAACCGTCAAAAACCGTCAAAATATCGGTACTCGTTAAGCAGTTGGGGGTGAGCCGTACGGGCTTCCGTAGAAATGTGGCAGGGTTAGGGCACACTCGGGCGACGGCGTACCTACACTGCAGTCTTCTCAAGCGTTTCCCTCTCTCTCTCTCCCTCTCTTGTGAGTCCCAGCATATCAAAGCAAGCACGAACAGGCTCCTTTACTAATATAAACTTTTGTCAGAGTTCACAAATATACATTTTTTATGTAGCTTACAGCACAACAGCTTTCCTAATGTTATTGTTGGTTGTTCAAAAAATAAGGTTATGATCAGCAGTCTGTTTCGATTTCACAAAACACAACACGGTCATTGTACGTCACGATGACGTGACTGACTTTCTGACCGGTAGATTACGGGAGAATTTTCTCACTTCTTAAATAATTTTAGTCTAATTCTGTTATTTATATTACACTTTAGAATTATCAGTCATGTATATTTCTAAACATTTAGCCTTGTCGAGTAATAGCCGAGTTTTTTTTTACTTGACTTTCAAAGTACTGGCTAGTCGAAACTAGTTAATGACTGTCTTGCAAGCGCGCAGCCGAACTCGTTAATATTCTACCAGGGTAATTTTTACTCGTTTATAAAAAGATTAAGAACTTACCAAGTAATGTCAAATCAATGAAATCACAGAAGAAATATAAAAGAAAATTAAACAAAATCAAAATAATTGACACTCGGACATTAGGACGAAAAGAATAAAAAGTAATTACGTCTTTTTGCCGAGCTTTGCAATTAAAGCATACTTAAAAGAATAATAAACTTGATGTAATAAAAGAATAATATATTTTGTACACGTAAATAATATTCAAGATCCGATTCTGAAAGTGTACTAGCCGAAGAATGGTATATATACTTCATTGATAGCTTCAAATATGAATTGAGGGGAAAATGAGTTTTATTTCCTACCTAAGTAGTTCAGTGATATAAAATTTATCGATGTACGCATACAAGATCACAGATAACACTAATCTTGACAGGTTGAATCTTTATTGCGTATTGTAGCATTGAATAGATTTTAAATCACTTAAACACAAACTGATAAATTATAGGGCCATTGCGCGTTGTAATTATAATTATAAGATTATTGTGCGTGATATAGATACGATTTTTTCTAATTCTCTTTTATTATTTTACCTTATTGCTTCGTTCTAGAGGAAGTTTTGTAATAGCTAAAAAGTTGTTCTAAAAACATGTTATGAAATTTGTTATGAGGTTTATTGATCATATTTTAATATTTTTGAAAAGGGTGTGCTTATGTGTGTGAGTGTGTATAATCTCAGGATATACTGAACTGATTTTAATTTTTCTATATAATATACTCAATATAATAAATCGTATGAAAGTGCATTTCAAAAGGCATAATAATTTCCTATTTATCCCCGCCAGAAATTTTGGTCATTTTTTTATTCTATAAGGAAAGGTATTTTTTTTTGAAAATCATATTTCAAAAATTATCGATCAAAATGATTTTAAAAAATTCACGATTGTTGGGAACAAGTCGAAGTACATGTCATAAAATTTTTAAATTATTTTATTGATTTTAGAGAAAAAAATTATGAAAAAAGAGTATTTCTATGGTCAACGATAACTTGAGTAAAGTGAATAAATAAATTTGAATTTTTAGATTCTAGTTGATACAAGCCTTTCTCTTTCTCTCACTGGCATTTATACACTTTCACCCTTTAATATATGTTTAATAATAAAACTCTTTTTCAGCTATTTAATATTGTTTCCTCTAATCTATAGTATATATACTTCCGCAATTCTTTATTCTAATTCGTCGCGTTCCTTTTTCTCTCTTTCTTTCCATCAGCCTATATACTATACATAGGCTCTCCCCCCTCCCGACTCCTTTGCATACATACATATATGAGTGTTTGTCTTATACACACCTTGTGTGATATTTTTCTTTATCGGTTGATTCTATTTTATATACTTCTTTTAGGGTACCTATCGCCCTCCTCCCCACCTCTTCTCTCTCTCTCTCTCTCTCTCTCTCTCTCTCTCTCTCCACGCATGGCTCCCTTTTCTCGTTTGCAGAGAGTAGTTTGTGCGCGCATATACATTCGAGGTAACGCATGCTTCGCAGCTTTTTATCTTCTCCCTCTTTATTTCCCGGTATAAGCTCCCGACTGTGAAAATGTTAAGCAAGAATTTCTTTGACCTTTATCATCGCTTGGGTGCGAAAAGCCTGGCGCACTGCATTACGAATCTGCTGTGGATATACAGTCGCTACCGAATTGGAATGCATCTCGCTGCGATTGTTTTTTCGCTTTCTGCAAAGTATCTAGATTTTCATACAATTTCTGTCTTTTACGAATTTGTGCATATCTTTTTTAGTAGCAATTTATATAGATAATAATTTCTTATGAAACGTGTTTCAATGCGTAATTTGATGATGCTTAGAATTATTAATTAATTGCTTCTTGGGTTTAATGATATATTTATTGCTATCAAAACTGCAAGATGGCTGAGTGTTACTGTTATTATTACTATATATATATATATATTGAGTTGTGCGAGAGATTACTTTTATATAAATAAATGTGAAATATGATTCAATTTCCAACGAATATAAAGCCTATAACTATATATAAAAATGACACTATTACTCGATTGATTATACCTTCAGTATTACACTATAAATGTACATTGAAACTTCAGTGCAAAGTTTCACTTGATACGGAGTTCCTGAAAATGTGACAACAGAATATATAATAGATTAAAGGCTCTAAGTGGAATAGTAATGAGATTTAGTAGACCGGCGACACTTGAAGACAGCGTCTATTCTCGGCGTGTGCAGCATTAAGAAAGCTTTTACACATTGCCGGAAGTACTGACTTCTTCGTGTATCACGGTGTCACGTATCGAACGCTCCGCTGCTCTTCTTTTTTACCGCGCACGTCATGGAAATGCGACTGTGGAAGATACAATGTGTAGCATGCGTACTTTATACTTCATTACTTATTGCTACATCATGTATATCGACGATGTCTGGACGTGATGTAAGTGCGTTTATTCATAACGATTCAGGTGAAATACTTAAATACTTCTTTGACGACAAATATTTAATGATTGGAAAAGTAGTTGATTATGAATAAATGGGTGAATAACCAGAATACTAGGTATTGATTATGGTGTAACATTTATTTTGAAGTATCTATCGTGTAATATTAGATTAGGAAAGAAAAAATTCAATTGTAAGGGGCACGGAATAATTTAAGATGGCAGAAACAGTTAACTATCGAATACATAAAAGCTTCAATGATATATGCCCAATCATCAAAGAACCAGGAAACTAAATTCAACGAGCTAAACCGGCATATATAGGAGGGGCTATTTTGACCAACGCCGTCAAGTATATTTCCAACTATATTAGCGAATAGACAGTATTCGTATACAAAAGGCAAAATATAGTGCATAGCTTGAAATAAAAAACCGAAAAATTAAATATCTTAATAATCAAAAATCCACTTAAACACGGAAATCTCGGAAATAACGAAATGGTTTGGCAAGCACTTGTGTGCCGAAAGAATAGAATAGGCTGTGTACCTACCTATTGTTAAGCTTTGGACGATTCAAAAGTTTCAGATAAAACTAATATTGTTCTATGCATTTTAGAATCATAACCAGTTTCATCTTATCAGGTACATGGTTGTAAGTGTCTATGTAAGTGTACATAGCCCTACTTTGTCCTCTCGGTGTATACTACATTGGAGTAACGTAAAGACAGATGCGAGTTCGATAAAAGGACAAGGAAAGCAAGTTTATTTCGATATATCAGATTTTAATCAAATCAGATATTGCAGGGTCCTCACCATTTATGTCGACATACTATATGACGAAACATTTAATGGAGTACATATTCGGGAAACTTTGTTGGAAACGTTGACCTCATACAAATTTGGAATATCGATATGCATTTAAAAAGAAATAAATCATTGAATTGATTAATTTGTAATCTTTTAATACCATAGCCGAAACTATAATAGGGTAACTATACCAGTGACCGACCGAACACCAGTGAATAACCAGTTCTGTAAAAAATGTAAATATATCACAAGATTTATATCGCTGCATTGTTAAAAATTTATATCGATTCATACTCACTTTTTTCAAGACTCGAAGTATGTTTCTAATATTTTAGGTACTACACTCAAGTATGTTAGTGCCGGAATTTTCTATAAAAAGTAATAATTTATGCAAAGGAAAAAATGCAATAAATGTGCCTTACTGAATGACCGCGACTCCCAATTAGTTTGCACGGTCATTCACTGACTTTTTGGAACATTCACCATTATTTTTGAAAGTTTTGGATTTATTAATTAATAAAGTTCATTTAATTTATTTCAAGTCTTAAACAATGAATATTGACAATATCTTTTGATAATTATGTTATGAAAAATTTATGAAAATGTCGAATTTCATAAATGGTTTTTCAATGGTGCAGTTAGCCTTCATACTATCTCCTGATAACTTAATAAGAACAGTCTTATGCGCTCTATTTGTTTCAGTTTTTAAGCGACTGGTCATATAAATTCTCATTAAAATATACTAAAAATATAATGTATCATTTTTAGAAAAATTATTTCTGTAAAAAAATCGTGAAAAGAAGTAGTGAAACCCATAACACTTGCAGAATTTGGAACATCACTGTTCGGTTGGGAACGCATTTTTCGGGTAAATAGGGCATAGACGTCAGGATGGGCTATATTCGGTTCTCTCTCTCTCTCTTTCTCTCGCCAGCAGCAGAGGACAACTTTTTAATCGATCCGTAAGAAGCTGCCGCTACCTCGGCTAGTCACTCAACTAAGAGAGAGAGAGAGAAAATGAGAGAGAGAGAGGTTGCACGCCAGCGTTCGCACTGCACGCGCGGCCGAGCCCGTCAGCACAGCATGCAGCAGCAGTAGCTCCGCTGGCGCCGGCGGCCCTTTCGCTAACTTTTCGGATACAGGGACGAAGAGTAGGAGGAGGGCGACGACGGCGAGGTCGGAGGGTGGATAGAGAGGTGGAGGCGGAGGAGGAGGCAGAGGAGGACTGCTGTAGGGAAGTGCGTTAGGGTAGGTCGCGGCGGGCGCTGCTGCACGAGAAACGCGCTGTGGCTACGGAATTCGGTCACCATTTTAATATCGATCCTGAGACAGCGAGAGAGAAAGAGAGAGAGAGAGAGAGAGAGAGAGAGAGTAAGCGGATTCTCTCGCCGCCTGCATTCCGAATCTACGTCGCTTGTCTCGTTTTTTTCGGAGCTGCGGGTCTTCCTTGCGCTTTTTGACGACGATTTTTCTTAAACCCCTTTTGCTTCGCGCTTGTCCGATTTCGAATCTTTCGTCATCTCACAATTTTAAAATTTACCTCTTTCGACCGTTTGCAGCGACGAATATTTTGGAAACTTGAATTCTTGCCATTTTTTTCTACTCTAAGTATATGACGAATCGCTCGGTTGTGATTTTGAAAAAACTGTACTTTGAAGTGGTGGATTAATAAGTAATTGGCAGCAATTGAAACGATGTAAATGATGCAATATGAAACTGTGTTGAGTCATGTTTAATTTTCTTTTTAAAAAATGAGTCCAATTAGCGCTCAATCTAAGTTACTTATCTATCTTATCTAAGTAAGTGCACGTAATTGTTGCAGTAAATAAGTGCGTATACTTTTAAATCAATGCAGCAAGTGTTATGTAATGTGATGTAAATTGCTGTAATAAAAGTTGTGTGGTAAAAGAAGATACATGGGAGATAAAAGTTTTAAATAATGATAATAATTCCTATAAAAGAATTCATTCATACATAAGCAAATATTTGAAATTTAGAATTTTGTTCTTATGCGAATGTTTTTTATAGTGTATTTTGGAGGTAAGATGAAAAAGAAGCATCAATTTTTAAGAATATATTTTCCTATAAAGCATCAAGCTAACATGTGTGCAAATGAGCTTGATACAGTTTTGAAGTGCAATACGATTAGACTAAACTTGTATGTTTCTTACATAATATTATAATTCATTACCTTTTCGATGTATAATACAATAATTTAAAATTGAAATTACTAATATGTTGTTTAAATTATTTTAACTAAAGTATTAATAGTTTTAATAATTAGTACTATTTAATAATTTTTAAACAAAACTATTGTAATACTTTAGTGACGCTTATTGTAGTCATATAATAAATAAATTCAATTGTTAGTTTAGATACGAAGTAAACCCTATTACTTATCAAATTCCGGAGTGGGTGGGACAAAATTCCTTTACCTGATTTACCTGATTCTTAGATTTCCACTATGTCTCTCTATACGGGATATGGTAATGTAAAATAAAATATAGAATTATAATATCCATGAAAAAGTAGTCGTGTTTTTATAATGGGTACTGCAGGTAAATGAAAAAGAAAGTTTATTTATTTAAATTACGGTGCTTTTATATTTTCTGTTTATAAGCGTACGATTTTTAATATTATATCGTATAAATAAATCTAAATAGCTATAAGTGAATCGAAACTGTCATGTGCGTGATGTTTAATTTTTAACTAAATAGTAGGTATGCTTTTCTACTAAATAATGCACCATATAAGTACCCGTGTCGACAAAGGAGCGATCATTAATATTATGTGAGGTAAACTTTCCTGGAATCAGCATCTATAGATATTCATTATTAGTTTATACGTATAGTAATGCAGAAAACTCGCAGGTTGTTTACGAAAAAAGACTTTTGTGCGAATCGCTTATAGGCACGTAGGTGTATGTACATCATCGATATTTTATTGAAGACTAGTATAAGTATAAAGCGTGACCTATGTTAAGCGCGTTACTATGCGCTTAAAGATGTCGTGAAATCTGCAAACTTATGTCTGACATTTTTTTACACCCCGCTAAAGAAGTGTGCCGTGATAATTCATTTTATTGATATAAAATATTAAGGCTTCCGAGAAAACGAGAGCAGCGATAAAACAGATTATGTGTTAATGTTTCCTTAGCGAATTCTTTACATTGTCTTGCATTAATATATGATTTACGAATAATTATATAAAATTTATTACATTAAAACTGTTTCAACAAGGTAAAAAATATTACTTTTAAACTTTTATAACATGATTTAGTTATATATACTGATACTTTAAACACGCATGTACGAAGATTAAGATTTGATATGCAGCCAGACTAAAGAAATATATAATATTTGATATTGAAAAATGAAACATTATTCACAAAAGTGGTTCATTACATTGGGAACACTATTTTCGATCTACGTTAATTGCACCTGAAATCTAAGAATAATTTACAATATCAATACCGAGAACTTAATTGGTACCGTTATCCCATCGACATTTTTTTCAAACTGCGGCATCTAAATTAATTCAAGCGAAAAAGCTATTAAATAAAACCACAAAGCAGAACGTGTATCGATTGCTTATATGTTTTTTTCAATTTCATCGCTTCTTTCGGGACTGCACACACACGTCGGAGGGTGGGGTAAAATATAATCGACTACGTACATATAAAATAACCGTTTAATACGTTCCCGAAAAAAGAAGCAGCGAAAAAATGAATCACCGCGACCGAAAATTCTCGAGTAAATTAAAAAGGGGGTTGAGAGCGAGAGAGAGAGAGAGAGAGAGAGAGAGAGAGAGAGAGAGCTAGGGGTGCAAGCTGTGCGCTGAAAAAAAACAAAGAAGAGGGAAAAGGCTTGCACTGCAACTAGCCGATATGCGCGCCACACTTGAAATCGGGCATTCCGCGGGATGGAAGACACACACACACACACACACACACACACACACACACACACACACACACACACACACACACACACACACACACACACACACACACACACACACACACACACACACACAC